>CM035420.1:117712289-117799789 GCA_020310875.1 Ceratopteris richardii
GTATATGTGTGTGTATGTATATGTGTGTGTATGCATATGTATGTATAGTGTGTGTATGTGTGTGTATGTATATGTGTGTATGTGTGTGTACACGTGTAATTATACATGTGTATGTGTGTGTATGCATATGTATATATAACGTGTATGTGTGTTTTTATATGTGCATATGTGTATACATTTGTCTTTATGCATGTGTATGCATGTGTATGTGTGTGTGCCTATGTGTGTGTATGTGTATGTGTTGGGGATGTAAAGATCATGTGACCTTACCCCATCATATATATACATCATATATAGAGCATTGCTCAAGAGATATCATTATGTGGGTTTTGAGGCTCCCACACGTGTGTGTGTCTCTCCTCTCTTCTCTCTCCCTCCATCTCCTCCTTAATCCTCTTGTTCTGCACACCAAAGCCCTTAATTGGTATCAAAGCTTGTTGAAGGCTAGTTTGCAATAAGCTTCAATGGAAGCTTAGGTCACAAAAGGTGAATGTGCAGGTCAGCACCTTTCAACAATTGTTGAGTATTTTAGCCATAAGTCTAGATAGGAAGATCGAATATGTGCGTTTTAAAGTTCTATGTGTAGCTAAGATGGAGTATTACAACTGCATAGAAGGGTGCAGAACCTGGTTTGGAGTTCTAAATCGCCAAAAATTAAGAAAATGCAGATTGATGTAGAAGATGAATCTACAATCACTTGGATAGTAGGTTAGTATTTGAGTTGTATCTTGAGTTTCACAAGTTGGATTTGAGCGATTTTACTTGGTATGTAACTTGCAAAAGAAGTTGCAAGTTTCTAGAAGAAGACAGATCTAGATTCTGAGTTCTAGGTCGTCGTAAGTGCCAAATACAAAGTAGGAGTGCTATAGGTGAAGGTGAAATTGATAGTAGATGCTTGTTTTGTGTATATATTTTGAGTTTCACACCTCCGATTGAAGAGTTCTATATATCCTTACATAGTCAAGAAAGAGTTCTTGAAGTTTCCTAAAGAGAAAAAGTTCAAATTTTGAGGTTATTATCTCTAAAAGAGTAAAACTCAAAGCAGCATATTTTCACCATACGAACCCTAATTGCTTTTGGAGGTTCATTTTTTGTGGAACTTCTTCGAGAGAGATTTTTTGGTATGTGAGATCTGATTTTTTAGAGATTGAAGGCATTATCCATGTATGATCACTATGGTAGCTCTTCCATATGAGAGTAGAGCATGATCTTGTCACATGTTTGGCATGTGAGATGACATTATGATATATCTTTTTTTGAGGTTTATGTCATCATGAGTTTGATCATGGTATTATCAGTGGATGTATAGTGACATTGTGGTCTATATCTTGCTTATGCCTCTTGGTTATGGATTTACTCTTCGGTTGCACATAATTTTATGAGAGTTGATTTTGGATCTTAGTTGATATTTGTATCTTTGTTTTCTTTCTAGGTACATTATCCAAATTGGAGCCTCAGTTGCACATCCATTTTTCACCTTGATTGGATATTATTTTAGCATATGATCATTTATTTGATATCTATTTGCCAATTTGATTCTTGGCATATCTGTATGGTGATTCCCACACGGTTATTTCGGTTCTAGAGTCCATTTTATAGAGGAGATGCTACCAAAATTTTATGAGTTTTTTATGCTAGATAGATGGTCTAGTAGATCCTTTATGCTTGTGTGATAGCTTTTGATCATTAATTATCTCCATTCACTTGGACTTGGTCACAAGTTATTCATGATAGGTTGGATCATCTTGTAGGATTCATTCTTGAGTGGGAGGTGTATCACTGTTGTATTGGCATGTATTGCTATTAGTTTTTTGGCATGTGCATTTGCTATTATCTTTGATTAGATTAGTGGCGGGTGGTGACAAGTTACTCATTGTTCTTTTGTTATTGGTTATCTTGTTTGATTGCTCAGTTTATAAGAGATATTTTGTTGAATTTTCCCGAGATTATTTCACATCTACTTGATCAGTTTGGAGACTTGGTGAGTAGGTTTATGCTCATGGTTTTATGTGCATGCTAGATGCATGGTTATGTGACAAGTGGTTTACATGGTTTTCTTCTCTAGTGAGACATATGTGATGTGAGTTACGCATATGGATATGCAGGTGTGATCCTATTGAGGATAGTGTACTATTTCTAGTCTCTTGTTATATTTCTAGTCTCTTGGATTGCCAGCATGGTATCTTCTCGATTTGATGGCACTGACTTTCGGAGATGGAAAGATCAGATGTGGTGTACATTGGTTCATGCACGGTTACACATGTATGTGCATAAAGATGCACAGAGGCTTGTGACATGTCTGACCATGTGTGGATGGATATGGATGCATTGGCAAGCTTCACTATCCAGTTACAGCTTGTGGATTCTATATATGAGTTTGTTATGTATGAGGAGACGAGTAGTACATTATGGCAAAGACTACATGATATGTATGTGAGTCCATTGACTCATGTGAGACATAGATCACATTGACAACTTCAATGTTGGCACTGTGGTCATGAGGGCCATATTTGATGATGTTGCTTTAGGCAGATGGGATGATGACATCAAAGTATGCACGTGATATAGGTCAAGTAGTGGTTTTAGGAGATTCTATGGTAGTTGAATATGTCAGTGATGATGATATCATTTTCTCAAATGCTTCATCTTATGATTCCTCTTGTTCATTGGATAGCACATATATGTCTTGGTTGCTTGATGCATTAGCCAATTTTTATGTTACTCCCACATCATAAGTGGCTTTGTCGATTCTCAGATGAGATTCATGGACACCTGCATATGAATGATGGTATGAGATATGACATTGAGGGTGTAGGACATGTATGCCTTATGCTACCTAATGGAGCATCACTTATGCTCAAACATGTACATTATGTGCCTTCATTCCCTATGAGCTTGATTTCAATTAGGTAGTTACAGGAGAGAAGATGTCATGTATTCCTTTGTGAACATCATTTTCAGTTGCGATTGGGATAGTTTATGCTTTTCAAAGGTGTTATGATTGGGCACATGTATCCACTGCAGGTACTTCATGCGAGAGATAGTCTCGTCTCAATGGGAGTTTATCCTTATGTGCAATATAAGACTCTTCATGTCTCATTTTGTCTACCTATACATAGGTCTATTGACATTCATGATGCACATGTAAAGCAGGATTGAGATGCTCTAATGGATGCACATGTAGAGCATGTTTTGGATGCTCGTGATGCTTATGTAGAGCATGATATAGATGCTTATGATGCTATTGTAGAGCATGATTTTGTTGATCATATGGATGCTCATGTGGAGCACACTTTGGATGATCAGTTGGATGCTTTAGAGCATGATGTGGTTGCTCATCTAGAGCATTATGATGATACTCAATTAGAGTGTGATCATCACTTTGACCTTGGTATTGATGTTGTGCAGTTAGCTCATGTGGAGCATGATGATACACTTGATGTGGTAGAGCAAGATAGCTCTTATAATATAGAGTGTATGCCAGAGCATACTAGCTCTCAGGGTGCACAGCTAGACACATCCTTGGTTGATAGGATGACTGATTTAGATGTTGATGAGTCAATGATCATATAGTCATTCTTGGATTCGGTCATGCCAGATCTTGACACAGATATGTCAGGACATGTTGGTTTTGATGATGGTGCTTTGGATGCCTTGGATATAGGCATGGCTGACATGCTTAAATTAGCCAGGATAGCATAGGTTTCATCAGCATTTGGGAGTCTGATGTATGAGTTGTTATGCTCAAGACCAAACATTGCAGTTGTTATTGGAGCATTTGCACTTGGATTTTCTAGTCGTTCGATAATTGACATACGCATAGAGCGAGTGGGAGATTTGTAGAATTCGAGGCAATTGGTGTAGGCTGATCTATATGGGTTGAGATTCAGACTCTTCGTGTACATTATTGTATAGACCTACATCATTCTTTTTATGTGTTGCCACTTACGGTCACATTGACCCTTAAGTGGGAGATTTTTGGGGATGTAAGGATCATGTGACCTTACCCCTATATTCATATATATACATCATATATAGAGCAATGCCTCAAGAGAGATCATTATGTGGGTTTTGAGGCTCCCATGCATGTGTGTGCATCTCTCCTCTCTTCTCTCTCCATTCATCTCCTCCTTGCTCCTCTTGTTCTGCACATCAAAGCCCTTCAGTATGTGTGTGTCTCTATGTGTGTGTATGTATATGTGGGTGTATGTATATGTGTGTGTATGTATACATGTGTGTATGCATATGTATGTATAGTGTGTGTATGTGTGTTGTGTATGCATGTGTGTTGTGTATGCATGTGTGTGTATGGATGCATGTGAGTGTATATGTGTGTGCCTATGTGTGTGTATGTATATGTTAGTATCTATATGTGTATGTGTATATGTGTATATGGGTATATGTGTATATGTGTATGTGTATATGTGTTTGTGTATATGTATGTGTGTCTATTTGTATGTATGTATGTGTAAGTAGCTATATGT
This sequence comes from Ceratopteris richardii, assembly GCA_020310875.1. Classification (NCBI taxonomy): domain Eukaryota; kingdom Viridiplantae; phylum Streptophyta; class Polypodiopsida; order Polypodiales; family Pteridaceae; genus Ceratopteris; species Ceratopteris richardii. The sequence goes on from CM035420.1 coordinate 117,716,774, forward strand.
GTATGTGTGTGTGTGTCTATGTGTGTGTATGTATGTGTAAGTATCTATATGTGTATTTGTATATGTATATGTGTATGTATGCATGTAAGTATATGTATGCATGTAAGTATATGTATGCATTTGAGTGTATGTGTGTGTCTATGCATGTGTATGTATGTGTAACTATCTATATGTGCATGTGTATATGTATATGTGTGTGTATGCATATGTGTGTATGTTCTTGTGTGTGTGTATGTATGTATGTATGTATGTATGTATGTATGTATGTATGTATGTATGTATGTATGTATGTATGTATGTATGTATGCATGCATGCATGTATGTATGTATGCATGCATGCATGTATGTATGTATGCATGCATGTATGTATGTATGCATGCATGTATGTATGTATGTATGTATGTATATATGTATGTATGTATGTATGTATGTATGTATGTATGCATGCATGTATGTATGTATGTATGTATGTATGTATGTATGTATGTACGTATGTATGTATGTATGTATGTATGTATGTATGTATACATATGCATGTGTGTATGTATGTTTACGAATGCATGTGTGTATGTATGTATATGTTTGTGTATGTATGTATATGTTTGTGTATGTATGTATGTGTGTGTGTGTGTGTCTTTGTATAAGTGTGTGTATGTGTGTATGCATGTGTTTGTATGTGTGTGTATGCATGTGTTTGTATAGTGTGTTTGTGTTGTGTTTATGTGCATATGTGTGTATGTGTGTGTATGCATATGTGTGTATGTATGTGAATGTGTGTGTATTCATGTGTCTATGTATGTATGCATGTGTGTGTATGTATGCATGTGTGTGTATGTATACATGTGTGTGTATGTATGCATGTGAGTGTATGTGTGTGTGTCTATGTGTGTGTGTCTATGTGTGTGTGTCTATGTGTGTGTGTATATGTGCAAGTATCTAGATGTGTATGTGTATATGTATATGTGTGTGTATGTGTGTGTATGTGTGTGTATGTGTGTATATGTGTGTATGTATGTGTTTCTATATATGTATATGTGTGTATGTATGTGTGTATGCATGTGGTATGTATGTGTGTGTATGCATATGTGTGTATGTATGTGCATGTGTGTGTATGCATGTGTCTATGTATGTGTGCATATGCATGTGTATAAATGTGTGTGTAGGTATGCATGTGAGTGTATGTGTGTTTATATGTGCATATGTGTGTATGTGCATGTGCCTCTATGCATGTATGTATGTATGTATGCATGTGTGTATGTATGCATGTGAGTGTATGTGTGTGTATCTATGTGTGTGTATCCATGTGTGTGTATGTATGTGTATGTGTATGTGTATGTGTATGTGTATGTGTATGTGTATGTGTATGTGTATGTGTATGTGTATGTGTATGTGTATGTGTATGTGTATGTGTATGTGTATGTGTATGTGTATGTGTATGTGTATGTGTATGTGTATGTGTATGTGTATGTGTATGTGTATGTGTATGTGTATGTGTATGTGTATGTGTATGTGTATGTGTATGTGTATGTGTATGTGTATGTGTATGTGTATGTGTATGTGTATGTGTATGTGTATGTGTATGTGTATGTGTATGTGTATGTGTATGTGTATGTGTATGTGTATGTGTATGTGTATGTGTATGTGTATGTGTATGTGTATGTGTATGTGTATGTGTATGTGTATGTGTATGTGTATGTGTATGTGTATGTGTATGTGTATGTGTATGTGTATGTGTATGTGTATGTGTATGTGTATGTGTATGTGTATGTGTATGTGTATGTGTATGTGTATGTGTATGTGTATGTGTATGTGTATGTGTATGTGTATGTGTATGTGTATGTGTATGTGTATGTGTATGTGTATGTGTATGTGTATGTGTATGTGTATGTGTATGTGTATGTGTATGTGTATGTGTATGTGTATGTGTATGTGTATGTGTATGTGTATGTGTATGTGTATGTGTATGTGTATGTGTATGTGTATGTGTATGTGTATGTGTATGTGTATGTGTATGTGTATGTGTATGTGTATGTGTATGTGTATGTGTATGTGTATGTGTATGTGTATGTGTATGTGTATGTGTATGTGTATGTGTATGTGTATGTGTATGTGTATGTGTATGTGTATGTGTATGTGTATGTGTATGTGTATGTGTATGTGTATGTGTATGTGTATGTGTATGTGTATGTGTATGTGTATGTGTATGTGTATGTGTATGTGTATGTGTATGTGTATGTGTATGTGTATGTGTATGTGTATGTGTATGTGTATGTGTATGTGTATGTGTATGTGTATGTGTATGTGTATGTGTATGTGTATGTGTATGTGTATGTGTATGTGTATGTGTATGTGTATGTGTATGTGTATGTGTATGTGTATGTGTATGTGTGGTGTAGCTCAAGTGTAAGCACCACCTCCTTTACTTGTCAATCCGCGGAGACGTGAGGACCGGTATGAAGACCACGAGCAAGTGAAGGCACAAGTGCGTGAGTGAAAGCACACGAACATGCACACACATACACACACACGCGCACAAAGTAAGATCAAAGAGAGGGACAATGGAAAGTTTAGTTTGCAAAAGAGTTCTCTTACAAAAGTTCTATTCTCTAACCAGCTAACCCGAAAAATGAGCTCTCTAGCTCTTTTTATAGTTTTTTTGACTAGTTTTGGCCCTGTCCAGACCTAGTGTCCGGCCTAGTTAAAAATTAGGTTCCAGGGCTTATTTGAGGGCTCAAACGAAGTCTAAAAATTATGAAAATTGGTACGATGGTACTTCTAATACTCCTCAAGCTCGAGGACTCCTCGGCTTGAACAAAATGGAGTTACTAAAAATAGATAATGGTATTTACAATGGTTTTTAGTAGTGAAAATCACTATTTTTGTAGGGGATTCTTCTGAAAATTTGACATACACTTCTTGGAGCTCCCTACTTGCTCCCTTTCCTTGTGTGTCCACCTTTTGATATGCTTCTGTGCTTTGTCCTTGACTTTGAGCTTCAACACTCCCCCCCCTCTCGAGTCTGTCGTCCCTGACAGACCCTTGTTGGAAGGGTTGTTCTATGTAGTGCTTTGAGAGGTGGTGTCCATCCGTTGTATGAGCTGGTTCTTTGGATTCCAGCAAGAATGTGTCGTTGTGAGCTTTCAAGACTGCAAGTTGCTCAAAAGAGGTTGTCAAGAGTGATTTGGAGCAACTACTGGCTTCAATGTGCTTCCGAGAGATGGATGTTGTTCCCAAGATGTCCGCTAGCTCTTCCAAAGATGATGTTGAGAGCAGTCATGCCAACTACTCATAACCCATGATGAATGATGGGTAAGTGTGTTCGTGCTTGGGTTGAAAAAAATATGTGCCTTGTGCACGGCCTTGTAATGTAGCCCTACGCATGCTTACTTGGAAAATGCATTGGAAGAAGTATGGTGCAAAATGTGCTGAAGGGTATGCTGACGAAGAGGTTTCCTAAACTAGCATGGTTATGGTGTTTCTAGAGTAAAGATACTTACCATGGAGAAGGTTGATGGATGTTTGTCTCTTCGTGTTGTACACTCGGCCTTTGGGATGGAACTTTGTTGATGAATGTCCATGTTGATTGTCCACTGATGAGATCTTTTGAGTGGTGGATCCCCTCTCCTCTGTTCAAAGCAACCTTTGTCGGTAACAATGTGCATTTCTGAGCTTGGGCTCATGCACGTTCACTTCCCTATATTGACACTCAGAGGAATGTTGGACACGTGCCGGTTTCTAAGAGATTACCATGCTGATTGACATAGACCATGCATCAGTGCTACTGTTCCATACTGGTTCAGGAGATACTGAGAATTGAATTGCTTTATATTCCTTGGCAAGCAACATCGGGTAACTACACCAAACTGAGTTTCACATATTCTCTTTAGCTCACCATATGCAGGAGTCTTCTCCTCTAGAACTACCCTTTGCAGACATCTCCTTGGATGCTCTGGTACATGAAGTAATCAAGCATCACTCAAGTTGCGATCCTCCCAACTCTGCATTCCTACCCTGGTAAGAGAAAATCATAGTTGTAGATGCCCTGTTCATGGCAAATGCTTGTCATCTACCAGATAAGGAAGCAATACTCTCACTGCTGGCCGAGATACACTTCTATCCAACTTGATAAATGCCGAGTAATCAACAGTTCCACCTTCAACTAAGCATGACTCATTCATGTTTCATAAGCCAAACCTAGGAACAAGCTCTCTCCCGCTTTTTTTTTTTTTTGGCGGAACAGAATATCACAAAACAAGAACACAAAAGTTAGTATCAATAGAAATATGTGACATATGTCACTGTGCTCTTGTGCGTGGGATTCTCAAGTGTGCCTATGCACGGCTGTGTAATGTGGCCCTATATTAATGCATACTTTGGAAATGCATGACCTGAATGGTGCAAAAGACAGGGTTGTGCAAGGAGCACATTGTTGTTGCTCGTTCGAGGCTTTCGATGTTACTTGTGGAGGTTGATGCCGACCTTGGTGGAGGTATCCATTGAGTCTCGAACTGATGTAATCCTCCTTATTGGAGTCCATTTTAGAACAACATTCAGCACTGTAGAGGTCACTTCAGGCGTCTTGGTCTTTGGATGCTTTCTGAACTGTGGTATCCAGTGTGGTTGACGTTTTGGTTCGGTGGAGGCTACTTGCGCTTTTGGCTTCCAAACCCATATCCTTTTTGCATGTCTTCCTATTAATGTTGAATAGCTGATTTGATCTTCCTTTGGTCTCTGCACGTGGTTCTTACCTTTTTCTCTTTTTGGCTTCTTTGTTGACACCTTTTGCATGCGGGAGAACAAAGGTTGTTGTGGATGTAGGAGCTTCTTAGGTACCCACATTTGTAATTGCCCTTGTTGAGCTGCAGCTAACTTCTTAGGTACCCAAACTTGTTGGATACCTTGTGATTGAGTTTGTCTGAGCTGCTTCCTTCGTCTTCTGGCTTGGTTGGTTTGCATGGATGGAATTTGTGGGGGCAAGGTTGGTGGTTGCTCTCCTTTGCGTACCCATATCTGCTTCATGCTCGGAATTGTTTTTTTATCGAGTGGTGTCTTTCTATTTGATGTAGCAGTTGTCGTGAACGGTTGTGTTTGCTTGTGTGGTGGACGCACTAGTGTGGCTACTTGATTCTTTGGAGAAGAAGAAAGATCCACCCGCCTTCGAACCTGGTCTTCCACGATTGACTCCTTCTGTATCATAGAGCTTTTGACACATACAACATCTTCTTTCATATGATTAGTCTTGGAAGAACTAAGAGAGTGTGTGGTGCCATGATTTAGGAGCATGCAGTTCTCTAATTCTAATGTAATGCATTGTTCATGTACCCAAACTTGAAGAATTTGACTTCTTAGGTTTAAGTTAACTGCATGGTCATAGATCCAATCTTGACCCAAGATAAGTGGTTCTGTAAGGTTCTCATCTTGACATACTAGTGCTTTGACTTTCATTTGAACATCTTGAAGGTAGATGGGAAGTTCCACCTCGCCCAAACAAGGGGTTTCCACACCTCCCAATCCTATGAGATAAGCTTCTATGGGATTGATTTTCAACTGCAAGTCTTGGCAGTAGGAAAGTCTAACTGCACTGCTTGCTGCACCTGAGTCAATCAATGCTTTCACCGTCCTTGCACTCTTTCCCTGTCCCATCTCTATGGTCACAAAGGGACGTCGGTCAATTATTCGAGAAGTAGATTGGCACATGTCCATGTGATATTTGGGAGCTTTTGTGTTGATATCTAGGCCTAGTCGTCGTAACTTATTTCTTCTGATGCGCTCTCTAGCCTCTGCTTGTGCTTCTTCTCTAACCCTTAACTCCTCTTCTTTTCGCTTCTTAGCAGTGTTGAGTCTCATGAGCATTTCCTCTGTAAGAGGTTCTTGATATAACTTGACTCGACAACCACTTATATAGTTTGGTAAGATATCACCTTCTAAAGTGGCCAATTGAACTGCACCACTAGTGGAGAGTCTATTAATGATCATGGGTCCATATCCTCGTTTCTCCAATTTGCGGGCATGTTGCTTTAGCGTATAAACCAGCACTAGATCTCCTTCCTTCAATCCTTTATCCTTTACATGGGCATCAAAGTATGCCTTTTGCCTTTTCTTTGCAGCATAAATGCCTGCTGCTGCTCGTAGCCTCGTCTCACCTAAGCGTTCTAGATCAAAGATTCTAGAGGACAATTCATGCCCATTCCACTCATACTCTTGTGCTACTTTTAAGGCAGGGATTAAGAAATCCAATGGTAGCACAGCGTTCTGTCCGAAGACCATCTGAAATGGGGTGGCATTGAGTACCGTTTTGTAGGCAACTCGATAAGCCCAAACAGCATGATGAAGTTGTTTGTCCCAGTCAGAGCGTTTATTATTTACCAGTTTTGTCAATACGTTACAGAGGATCTTATTGGTACTCTCGGCTTGTCCGTTGGCTTGTGGGTGATAGGGGGCTAATTTCTTATGTATCACCAAGAATTCTTGGAGAAGATTTTCAATGACTTCATTCAAGAAGTGCGTACCTCTATCACTAACCAACTCTATTGGTAACCCATATCTAGTGAACACATTTTCGAATAAGAACTTAGCCGTCGTTTGAGCATCATTCTTTGTCGTGGCTTTTACTTCCACCCACTTTGTAAGGTAATCTGTGGCTACAATGATGTATTCTGCATGGGAGTTTCTAGCTGGGGGGTTGATGGGACCTACAAAGTCTATACCCCATTTTGAAAATGCACGTCCTCCCATCATTGGCCTCAAAGGCATCTCATCTTTTCTTATCGGATATTGGGCACGTTGGCATGTGTCACATTTCTTCACATAAGTATGAACATCCATATGAAGAGTGGGCCACCAAAGTCCTGAGAATAGAATGGTCTTAATTACTCTGTCAGGCCCAAAGTGTCCACCTGCAACACCGCTGTGTGCAGCTTCTAAGACTTTCAAATAGTCTAATTCATGAACGCACAGTCTTAGGTAACCATCCTTGCCTCTTCGATATAGGTTGTCTCCTACTAAGGCATAGTCTTGAGCCTCTTGCTCCATGCTCCGTTTTCGTGCAAGACTAGCCTGATTGGGTAATGTTCCCGATCTCATGAACTCAACCAATGGAGCACTCCAATCTGGGATTAATGACACATGATAAAGAGTGGCATGCTCCACTGGGGGTCTTTTCTGGCACACTGGACAATTCTGGATCCACTCCTGTATTTCTTTGTCCATTCTAGGCCAATACACTCCTAAACGTTTTAGATTCTGCAATGTTCGTTGTTTAGGGTAGTGATTTCCTAGCAGTCCCCCATGGGCTTGTTGCAACCAACTAATATGTTCGTCATCCTCGACACAACAAGCTAATATGCCCTCAGTATCTTGCTTGTACATACTTCCGGCCAATATGTGATATTTTTGTGATTTTACAATTTCTTCTTGTGATGTTCTCACATTCTTATTTGCAGGGCCAAAGGTTAGGACTGGTACCAACTTATTTGCCCATTTAGGAACGACTTCTAAATTGAACAGATAAGCATCGGGTAATTCGTCAGACACTCCTTGCGGTGGCTCTCCTGAAGTGATGCGAGAAAGATGGTCTGCCCTCAGATGGGTTCTACCTTTCCTGACAACAACTTCAAAGTCGTATTCCATTAGTAAGAGGAACCATCTTACTAAGCGGCCTGTATTGCAAGGTTTATTGACCAAATATAGTAAAGCTTGATGATCAGTGAAAAACTTGAACTTATTGGCCAATAGATAGTGTCTAAATTTTTTCACAGCATATACCATGCCTAAGCCTTCTCTCTCTGTTGTGGTATAATTTCGTTCAGCTGCATTTAATTGCCTACTAGCATATGCTATCGGCAAATCTAGGTTTCCTTCACCTGTGGGTTGTTCTAGCACACATCCTATTGCACGATTGGAGGCATCTACATAGACATGAAAGGGTTTGCTCCAATCCGGAGTAGTCAATATTGGTGCTGTGCACAAACGTCTTTTCAGCTCGTTGAAGGAATTCTCGCATTCCTCGTTCCAATCAAAATTTGTTAGCATCCCATAAAGAGGTTTAGCTATGATGGCATATATGTGGATAAACCTACGGTAATATCCACAATGGCCCATAAAGGCTTGTACCTCTTTAACATTCCTTGGCCTGGGCAGCTCTGCTATTGCCCTTACTTTGTCCTCATCTGTTGAAATTCCATTCTTAGAAACAATGTGACCTAAGATTTTGCCTTGTCGTACCATGAACACACACTTCTCTGGGTTCAGACACACTCGATAATCTCTACACTTGTTGAAGATTTGTCTGAGCTCAGGGATGTGGTATCTTCTTTGTTGGGAATGAGCACATAAGTCATCCACATATACTTCTAAGTTCTTTCGCAAGAACTCCTTGAAGACATGACACATGAGCCTTTGAAAAGTTGTGGGTGCATTGGTGAGACCGAATGGCATCACACGAAATGCAAAGATTCCCCATTCTGTGGCGAAAGCCGTTTTGTGTTGATCTTCTGGGGCAATGGCTACTTGATTGTAGCCCGAAAACCCATCAAGGAAGCTATAAACTTCCTTGCCTGCAACACGCTCCAATAGATGTTCGGTGATTGGAAGTGGATAACTATCTCTGATCGTAGCGGCATTAACTTTTTTAAGGTTAATGCACACTCGCAATTTCCCATTCTTCTTGGGCACCACCACAATGGGGGACACCCATTCAGTGTGCTCAATCTCATAGATGAATCCAGCTTCAATCAGCCTATCAATTTCCTCCTTTATTTTGGCTGCATAATTGTCATTATATGTGTAGGGCTTTTGTTTGGTGGGCTTGGCGTCAGCGGTCATCGGAATCGTATGAGAGCAAATCTTTGGATCTACTCCTTTCAAGTCTCTATAGTGCCATGCGAACACATCCCTATATTCCCTTAACAGAGCTACAAGCTCTGCTTCTTCTTTTGCACTTAGGTCATCTCCTATGTACGTACATCGTTCTTCGTTCCCTTCAATGGTCACTACAATTTTTTTAGTTCTTTCTTTATTGTCATATACTTCTCCTACAATGGCCTCTCTCTTAGGCATCCGTACCAAAATTTTTCGGTCTTCCACTTCATATTTCTTGAAGTTTTCTGGTACCTCAAACAATGATTCTTCCTCTTCTTGTTTCACTGCTTTTCTTTTCTTTTTCTTTTGCCCTCCTTCACTTCCTTCCTTTGAATTTATCGTTTTAATGCTCGTAAGGGGTTCTTCTTCTTTTTGGGTTAACACTCCTATGTCTTCTAAATAGTGTTCCTCTGAGTCAAAGTAAGTATCCATCACAATGGATTCTAGATCATCATCATTCTCTTTTTCTTCTATGAACTCACTAGGATCACACTCTTCCAACAGGGGCTGACACATGAACACTGAAATATCATAACCCTCCTCATCACAGTGAGGTGTCCATTGTTCTTCATTGACTGCTATGTCCATGGTAGCTAGGATTTCTGCCCAACCATGAGGCTCAAATTCCTCATCTAGAAATATCATCGGTGTATAGGCTGGGTCTTTTATTGGTCTATCTCCTGGGGAAGTTCTTTCTTCTCTTGCCTTTAAACGTTTTTCCTCTTCCTTTGCGACCTTGCACATCCACAAATGAGTATCTTCATGCAGCCATGATGGATCAGGTGAACTTTCAAAATGCACCGAGATGGAATCTTCTTTCGCTTTGTGGATGGAATTCCACTGTAGGGGTGGTACATCTCTGAAGGTGTAATCCTTCAAATTGACCTTCGTGGTGACCCCTAAGTGCTGTAAGTACAAGGAGTTAGTTCCCCAATCCTGTACTATTTGCAATTGTCGTAGGAAGGGTCTTCCTAGGATCATCTCATAGACATTATTTTTTTCAAAGTCACATATAGCAAATGTATGTTCAAACTCTACACCACAAGTGGTTAGAGTTATCCCTTTAAGCAATCCTAGAGGTCTTTCAGAATGACCATCTGCCATTTGAAGTTTCATTCTAGTTGGTCTTAATGTGGGTTTGCCCCATTGCTTCCACAAGGAGGTGGTCGCAATAGCAACACCAGCACCTGAATCTATGATTGCTTTGGTTGTGTAACCTTGATAGGTGATTGGAAGATAAGTATTACCTTCTTCACCTTCACTCACGTCCCCGATTTTGTCTAGAGGTATCTCTGGTACTTTCTGCTTAGAGCCTACTTTTGGCATATTGGAATCAAGTTCTGGAACTTGATCCTTCACATGATTCCAGAGCTCAGGTTTTGCTTTGAGCAACTCTTCCACAGTGAGATGACATTGAACCTTAGTGTTCTTCACGACATCAGTGTTTCTTGGAATCACTGAGTCTTCATTTCTTACCAATATTGTGGGAGCTCTGATCTGGATAGATTCAGATTCCCATGGGCCTGGAAATTGAGGCAGTTCTTCTAGGGTATTAGATTCAAAATCTAATCTTTCATCTTCTTGTTGTTCTGCTTCATCTCCGTAAATAGATGGAATGTCTTGGGGAAACTGATCCTGAAGATCATCAATCTCAGGAATAGGAGGGGAATTACCCTTCTCCTTGGCCCATTTCTCTTCTTGTATTTCCCGCAAGAATTCTTGAGAGTACTGTTGAATTGAAGGAGGTATTCCTGAATCCGTGGAATTAGGAACATAAGCTCCCATTGGTGGTGAGTTTCCTCTTTCAATAACTGGTTGAGCCTGTGGAGGTAAAGAAACTTGTGGTTTGTTTACCAACTGCTCTAAATCGTTCTAGTAACCCCTAGAAATGCAAATCCCCTTTGACAGAGTTTGTCTGATTGAACTTTTGACTAGTCTCAAGTATAGCTTGAGCTTGTTCCACCATTTTCATGCACAATTTCATTCGTTCAATCTCTAAATCCGCTCTAGGGTAACTCTTGTCTAGGTTTGCAGCTGTTGGCCCTTCTTGAAGACGAGCCTGGTAGGCCTTGAACATCATGTCCAAGCCTTCTGGGGTTGGGTCTGCAAGAACCGACCCTGGTTGTGGGTTATTTACAATGGGTGGTGGGGTGGAATGAGGTGGAGTGGATGGAGCTTCGGTATGTGAGGGGCTTTGAGATGCAATGTCTTCTATTTTTGTTTTGGTATCCCTTAGGCTTTCTTCTAGCTCGGATAGCTTTTTGTTCCACTTGCGATTAGCCTTCTCTCTGGTATCCTTCCATGTTCTTGTTTTCCTCTTACTAGGTTCTCCCGATTCACTCGACTCTGGTTGTTCTACTGGTTTATCCTGTTTTAAGGCTTGTGCTCTAGTAACAGCTTGTATAGGAGCCACATTGCTACTACTTGAACTTGAATCTGCCACTAAGCCTACCACATTAATGGGTGTAATCTTGGGTTCACTGGAGGGGTTTCTTGGACAATCTCTGGGGAGATGGTCTTTGCCGCAATCAGGACAAAAAGCCAGTATTGTGATAGCCTGTCCTTGACTCGGAGATGGTGGGTGGGGACAGTCACGAATGAAATGGTCACCTTGACATCTGAAACAAGATCCTCTAGGGGCTTGTGGTCTCATTTGTCTCAACTGGGGCCTAGGGTTAGGATTTGTGAACATGACATTGGAGTATTCTGGCTCCCAATTTTGCTCCATAGGTGGTGCCTCATATTGATACGAGTAAATCTCACTATGTTCAGGTGACTCTGTGTAATACGCATGTGGACTATCTTCATGGAAGTAGTCTGAACCATGAGCGTGAGAGTCATTGCCTGGTATCAATGGGGTTAGTGGTACCAATGCTCTATTAGGGTTCTCCTCCGCCATCGTATATTTAACTGGGATCACATTGGCAGGAGTTGACGGTTGGTTTCCTAGGACTGGTTGTGGCCTAGATGGTGCCTGATATTGCTGCTGGTATTGAGGTTGATATTGTTGTGGCCTATAATATGGCTGTTGGTACTGATTCTGATACCTACCTTGTGGGTAAGGTTGCGGATAATTTTGTCTAACAGCCTGCCTATTGTAGGGACAATCTTGAGCCGTGTGGTTTGTGTATTTTCTCTCAATAGTGCAATATGGAGCATTCCTTTCTCTAATGTTTTGGTTTTGCATTGGGCATTCATTAGCCATGTGGTCGCCCCCACAAGTATAACACCGATTCACTGGAGTGACTCTCTGTGTTTGTTTATTTTGGACTCCCAGCTTCTTGGCAACTTGCTCAGCTATTTCCTCTATTTCAGTGGAGGTTCTAGAGGTATGACTTGTGGAACTATCAGAGTCCTTATAGAGTTTGGATAGTTCTAGCTCCTCACCCAAGTTGTCTTCTATGTCAATGCATATCCGCATGCACTCTTCTATGGATCTAGGCTCTTTCAAATATACATATGATCTTAACTTTGTGCTCAGTAGGCCATCTAAAAATAGTGCCACCTGTTTTGCTGATGTGGGTAATTCTGGTACAGGGCATCTTTCTAGGTATTGTCTGAACCTTCTTCCTGCTAGTCGTACTGTTTCTTGGGGTGTCTGCTTGAAACTGTGGATCAAGGATGATGTGTTATGCCTGATACCACTCTTGGAAAATTCTACAATGAATTCGTATAGCAGCTGACCTATCTCGCGATAGTTGCGACTACTCAATGGTTGAAACCAAGCCAAGGCAGTGCCCTTAAGAGTCAAACCAAATGCTTCGTATTGGGTGAACAAATCCTCAACCTGCTTTGCTCTTAACACTTGTTTGAACTCGGCCACATGATCATAAGGATCTCCTGACCCGTCAAAATAATTCTTCATTGCCTTGATCACTTGAGTGGGTCTAAGGGTTCTTGGGTGCTCTCGGGGTCTAGGCAATGGAAAATCATGTTCATCTCTTTTCTGCCTATGTGCTTGATGTCTTTCTCTTTCAAGTCTTCCATTTTCAAATCCTGATCTATTCCTGCCCACGGTGTGTGCAAAACTTACCTCAGGTCTCTCTCTAGTTCTTTCTCTCTGGGCTTCATGAGCATGGGATGATCCTACTCCTTGGAGGCCATGGGAAATATTGGATCTTGGTGGGGGAAAGATCAATTCATTCTTCCAAGTATATGCATGTCTATCATGTTCTGTTACCAAGAAAATTTTCTCTGATGTGTTTTCCAGGTAAACAACTTTGTCTGGCATCTCTGGATCCTTGAACTCGTAGATGATGACTATGCCCAATTGGCTAGGTTGATCTGGCTTGAATCTCCAAAAGGCTTCCTCTGTTTCTCTATTCAAAAATAGTTCTATGCTTTTGTTATCTTGAGGGATCCAGTCTGGAGTGATCACTCGGGTCAAAACTGACTTACCTCTAGGAGTCTGGGGTCCTTGTCCTACATTTCCTTGTTCTAGGTCTCCTATTTCATTCTCAGGAATGATATTTCCAAACTCATCAGTCCTATCTGGTAGGTTGGTGACCACATACATGGTTCCTTCCTTATCAATGTATGAACCCTCTTCGAACTTGACCACCGGGTGTTCAAGTCCAAAGGATTGATCTGGATTTTTGAGTTGGACCACTGATCGTCTTAGACCATCCTCATAGATGCGAGCACCTAATTGGTTGGTCCTGATAAACTCCAATTGGGTCTTATAGGGACCTTCTGGTGTCTGTAAATAGGCAGTGCCTATGCCACATGTGGGTCTTTCCATGCTAAAAGACATTTCTGAGTCACTGGTTTCTGAACTTCGTGTGTAAGGATAACCACTAAGCTGTTGAGCCCAAGACTTGGCTGTGTGGTTGACACTAGCTTCAGAAGATCTGAGGCTTTGTCTGTCTCGGCCCAAGTGCCTGCCTAATCTAAGGTTCATATGCCTGATTTATCTACCCCCTTGAACCTAAGCACACTCTCGTTGCAGGTTAATTTGCACCAATCACTTTGTTCTTTTTGAGTTGAATATTATGTTTATGGTCTTGTCTGAAATCGCGTCGTCAGGAGTACTTAAGTGAATTTCCGCACTTGATGAGTGATCGACTCCCGTTTACCTTTTGTCCCTTAGAGTTTTCGCACTTAAGACCTACTTAATTCTTGCACTTGGTAAATTAATACTCTTGGACTTGATTCGTGCCTAACATTGCCCTAATTAATTACCACGCCTAAGTCGTACTTAGCCTAGGCTAGGAATTTGACAAAAGAGGGTTGAGAGATCTTCCAACCTCAATTAGCTGGTTGACCAAACTGCTACACAAGCCCAGGAAGCCTTCTCCCAAGCTTGGTACTCACCCTTGCTAGCTTGCTTTGGATTGCTTTTGATTGTCCTTGCTAGACCTGGAAAAATCCAATATTAGATCAATTCACAGTTGGATGATTAGGCACTTGAGTATATACACCTTTTAAGTCCCTTCCCTTTTGCCCAATTTTTCAGTGCTTGCCCCCTGGCTTCCTAGTCCCAAACTAGGTCAACCTCAAAATAGCTTATCTAAAAATAGACGTATCTTTTAAGGAAAAAACAGTTGAGATCACGTAGTACTCGTCAAGAGCTTTCTAATGAGCTATTAAGCTCAAAAAACAGACTTCGGATGAAAAAGTTATGACCGTTCAGGCCCTGGGGGGTAAAAACTGACAAACCGGTTTTTCTCCAAATATGAGCTAAGGGGTCTCCTATGAGTATAATCACCCAAAATTTTCCAAAAATTGCCCCAAAATTGGCCAAAAAATGAAACCCTAAAATTTGCGATGGGGGTGCACAATCACGATGGTCTGAGACCGTCGCGATGGTCCAAGCGAACCGTCGCGATGGCGTGGAGTTTGGACAGTCGCGATGGTGCGAAAAGGTGAACCGTCGCGATGGCCCGAAGTGAACGATCGCGATGGCGTGAGGTCGAGCCGTCGCGATGGCGTGATCAGGCGGACAATCGCGATGGCTTGGGTCAACGGTCAAAGGTGGACAATCGCGATGGTCCGAAATGAACCGTCGCGATGGTCACAAGTGCGATGGCGTGAGCCAATCGCGATGGTCCGATTTTGGGCTGTCGCGATGGTCCGAAGTGAACCGTCGCGATGGTCTATCTTGACACGTGGCACCGTCGTGGCGATGACATGGGCCAATCGCGATGGCCCGAGGTCAGCTGAACAATCGCGATGGTCCAAGTGGACCGTCGTAATGGCTCAAGTGAACCGTCGCGATGGTCCGAGACCGTCGTGATGGTCCGGTCGAGCCGTCGCGATGGCGTGAGCCAATCGCGATGGTGCGACACAATCGCGATGGTCCGAGCCAATCGCGATGGTCCACCAAAATGTGATTTTTTGCAATGCAAGTATGGATTCCTAGTGGCGCAAGTGTGCTCTACACGCTGGTGTGGTCGGCTTCTCCAAATTCCGAACTTTGCAGACCATCGCGATGGTCCGCCACACTCGGAAATTTCTGACAGAAACTGAAAATTTTACCTTTTCCAAGCTTTCCTGATGCACTGGGGATGAAGATGATGAAGAAGATGAAGAAGAAGGAAAATTCAAAAACTGAACTGAAAATGATGATTTTTTTACCTTCCAACGTCGCTACTCTACGTCTTACCGTCACACGCTCGTCCTCCAAGCTCTCTCCCCGGCAACGGCGCCAAAATTTGGTGTAGCTCAAGTGTAAGCACCACCTCCTTTACTTGTCAATCCGCGGAGACGTGAGGACCGGTATGAAGACCACGAGCAAGTGAAGGCACAAGTGCGTGAGTGAAAGCACACGAACATGCACACACATACACACACACGCGCACAAAGTAAGATCAAAGAGAGGGACAATGGAAAGTTTAGTTTGCAAAAGATTTCTCTTACAAAAGTTCTATTCTCTAACCAGCTAACCCGAAAAATGAGCTCTCTAGCTCTTTTTATAGTTTTTTTGACTAGTTTTGGCCCTGTCCAGACCTAGTGTCCGGCATAGTTAAAAATTAGGTTCCAGGGCTTATTTGAGGGCTCAAACGAAGTCTAAAAATTATGAAAATTGGTACGATGGTACTTCTAATACTCCTCAAGCTCGAGGACTCCTCGGCTTGAACAAAATGGAGTTACTAAAAATAGATAATGGTATTTACAATGGTTTTTAGTAGTGAAAATCACTATTTTTGTAGGGGATTCTTCTGAAAATTTGACATACACTTCTTGGAGCTCGCTACTTGCTCCCTTTCCTTGTGTGTCCACCTTTTGATATGCTTCTGTGCTTTGTCCTTGACTTTGAGCTTCAACAATGTGTATGTGTATGTGTATGTGTATGTGTATGTGTATGTGTATGTGTATGTGTATGTGTATGTGTATGTGTATGTGTATGTGTATGTGTATGTGTATGTGTATGTGTATGTGTATGTGTATGTGTATGTGTATGTGTATGTGTATGTGTATGTGTATGTGTATGTGTATGTATCTATATGTGTATGTGCATATGTTTGTCTATGTGTGTATATGTATGTATAAGTCTCTATATGTGTATGTGTATGTGGATGTGTATGTGTATGTGTATGTGTATGTGTATGTGTATGTGTATGTGTATGTGTATGTGTATGTGTATGTGTATGTGTATGTGTATGTGTATGTGTATGTGTATGTGTATGTGTATGTGTATGTGTATGTGTATGTGTATGTGTATGTGTATGTGTATGTGTATGTGTATGTGTATGTGTATGTGTATGTGTATGTGTATGTGTATGTGTATGTGTATGTGCATGTGTATGTGTATGTGCATGTGTATGTGTATGTGTATGTGTATGTGTATGTGTATGTGTATGTGTATGTGTATGTGTATGTGTATGTGTATGTGTATGTGTATGTGTATGTGTATGTGTATGTGTATGTGTATGTGTATGTGTATGTGTATGTGTATGTGTATGTGTATGTGTATGTGTATGTGTATGTGTATGTGTATGTGTATGTGTATGTGTATGTGTATGTGTATGTGTATGTGTATGTGTATGTGTATGTGTATGTGTATGTGTATGTGTATGTGTATGTGTATGTGTATGTGTATGTGTATGTGTATGTGTATGTGTATGTGTATGTGTATGTGTATGTGTATGTGTATGTGTATGTGTATGTGTATGTGTATGTGTATGTGTATGTGTATGTGTATGTGTATGTGTATGTGTATGTGTATGTGTATGTGTATGTGTATGTGTATGTGTATGTGTATGTGTATGTGTATGTGTATGTGTATGTGTATGTGTATGTGTATGTGTATGTGTATGTGTATGTGTATGGTATGTGTATGTGTATGTGTATGTGTATGTGTATGTGTATGTGTATGTGTATGTGTATGTGTATGTGTATGTGTATGTGTATGTGTATGTGTATGTGTATGTGTATGTGTATGTGTATGTGTATGTGTATGTGTATGTGTATGTGTATGTGTATGTGTATGTGTATGTGTATGTGTATGTGTATGTGTATGTGTATGTGTATGTGTATGTGTATGTGTATGTGTATGTGTATGTGTATGTGTATGTGTATGTGTATGTGTATGTGTATGTGTATGTGTATGTGTATGTGTATGTGTATGTGTATGTGTATGTGTATGTGTATGTGTATGTGTATGTGTATGTGTATGTGTATGTGTATGTGTATGTGTATGTGTATGTGTATGTGTATGTGTATGTGTATGTGTATGTGTATGTGTATGTGTATGTGTATGTGTATGTGTATGTGTATGTGTATGTGTATGTGTATGTGTATGTGTATGTGTATGTGTATGTGTATGTGTATGTGTATGTGTATGTGTATGTGTATGTGTATGTGTATGTGTATGTGTATGTGTATGTGTATGTGTATGTGTATGTGTATGTGTATGTGTATGTGTATGTGTATGTGTATGTGTATGTGTATGTGTATGTGTATGTGTATGTGTATGTGTATGTGTATGTGTATGTGTATGTGTATGTGTATGTGTATGTGTATGTGTATGTGTATGTGTATGTGTATGTGTATGTGTATGTGTATGTGTATGTGTATGTGTATGTGTATGTGTATGTGTATGTGTATGTGTATGTGTATGTGTATGTGTATGCGTATGTGTATGTGTGTGTATGTGTATGTGTATGTGTATGTGTATGTGTATGTATCTATGTGTGTATGTGCATATGTTTGTCTATGTGTGTATATGTATGTATAAGTCTCTATATGTGTATGTGTATGTGTATGTGTATGTGTATGTGTATGTGTATGTGTATGTGTATGTGTATGTGTATGTGTATGTGTATGTGTATGTGTATGTGTATGTGTATGTGTATGTGTATGTGTATGTGTATGTGTATGTGTATGTGTATGTGTATGTGTATGTGTATGTGTATGTGTATGTGTATGTGTATGTGTATGTGTATGTGTATGTGTATGTGTATGTGTATGTGTATGTGTATGTGTATGTGTATGTGTATGTGTATGTGTATGTGTATGTGTATGTGTATGTGTATGTGTATGTGTATGTGTATGTGTATGTGTATGTGTATGTGTATGTGTATGTGTATGTGTATGTGTATGTGTATGTGTATGTGTATGTGTATGTGTATGTGTATGTGTATGTGTATGTGTATGTGTATGTGTATGTGTATGTGTATGTGTATGTGTATGTGTATGTGTATGTATCTATATGTGTATGTGCATATGTTTGTCTATGTGTGTATATGTATGTATAAGTCTCTATGTGTATGTGTATGTGTATGTGTATGTGTATGTGTATGTGTATGTGTATGTGTATGTGTATGTGTATGTGTATGTGTATGTGTATGTGTATGTGTATGTGTATGTGTATGTGTATGTGTATGTGTATGTGTATGTGTATGTGTATGTGTATGTGTATGTGTATGTGTATGTGTATGTGTATGTGTATGTGTATGTGTATGTGTATGTGTATGTGTATGTGTATGTGTATGTGTATGTGTATGTGTATGTGTATGTGTATGTGTATGTGTATGTGTATGTGTATGTGTATGTGTATGTGTATGTGTATGGTATGTGTATGTGTATGTGTATGTGTATGTGTATGTGTATGTGTATGTGTATGTGTATGTGTATGTGTATGTGTATGTGTATGTGTATGTGTATGTGTATGTGTATGTGTATGTGTATGTGTATGTGTATGTGTATGTGTATGTGTATGTGTATGTGTATGTGTATGTGTATGTGTATGTGTATGTGTATGTGTATGTGTATGTGTATGTGTTAGTGTATGGTGTATGTGTATGTGTATGTGTATGTGTATGTGTATGTGTATGTGTATGTGTATGTGTATGTGTATGTGTATGTGTATGTGTATGTGTATGTGTATGTGTATGTGTATGTGTATGTGTATGTGTAGTGTATGTTGTGCGTAGTATGTGTATGTGTATGTGTATGTGTATGGTATGTGTATGTGTATGTGTATGTGTATGTGTCTGTGTATGTGTACGTGTATGTGTATGTGTATGTATTTTTCGTGTATGTGTATGTGTATTCCTTATGTGTATGTGTATGTGTATGTGTATGGTGTAGTGTATGTGTAGTGTAGTGTATGTGTATGTGTATGTGTATTGTGTCTGGTATGTGTATGTGTATGTGTTGTTTATGTGTATGTGTAGGTGTATGTGTATGTGTAGTCGTATGATGTATGTGTATGTGTATGTTGTATGTATATGTGTATGTGTATGTGTTATGTGTATGTGTATGTGCATGTATGTGTATGGTATGTGTATAGAGTAATTGTTGTGTGTGTATGTGTTATGTATGCATGTGAGTGTATATGTGTGTCTATATGTGTGTATGTATGTGTAAGTATATGTATGTGTATGTGTATATGTGTATGTGCGTGTATGTGTATGTGCGTGTATGTGTATGTGTGTGCATGTGCTTGTGTTTATGTATGTATACATATGTATGTGTGTATGTATGTATAATTATGCATGTGTGTGTATGAATGCATGTGAGTATGTATGCACATTTGTGCATGTATGCACATGTGTGTGTATGTATATGTCTATGTATGTATGTGTGTGTATATGTGTGTGTGTATGCATGTGTTTGTATAGTGTGCTTGTATGTGTATATGTGCATATGTGTGTATGTTTGTGTGTGTATTCATATGTGTGTATGTATGTGCATGTGTGTATGCATGTGTCTATGTATGTATGCATGTGTGTATGTATGTGTATGTCTATGTGTGTGTGTATATATATGTGCAAGTATATATATGTATATGTGTATGTGTATATGTTCATGTGTGTGTATGCATACGTGTGCATTTTTGTATGTGTCTATATGTGTGTATGTATGTGTGTGTATATGTGTATATGTGTGTATGTGTGTATGTGTGTATGTGTGTATGTGTGTATGTGTGTATGTGTGTATGTGTGTATGTGTGTATGTGTGTATGTGTGTATGTGTGTATGTGTGTATGTGTGTATGTGTGTGTATGCATGTGTGTATGTATGTGCATGTGTGTGTATGTATATGTGCAAGTATCTATATGTGTATGTGTATGTGTATATGTGCATGTGTGTGTATGCATATGTGCGCATTTGTGTATGTGTCTATATGTGTGCATGTATGTGTGTGTATATATGTATGTGTGTATGTGTGTGTATGCATATGTGTGTATGTATGTGCATGTGTCTATGTATGTATGCATGTGGGTTTATGTGTGTGTGTCTATGTGTGTGTATGTATATGTGCAAGCATATATATGTGTATGTGTATATGTGTATGTGTGTGTATGCAGATGTGTGTGTATGTGTGTGTATGCAGATGTGTGTGTATATGTGTGTATGTATGTGTGTGTATATGTGTATATGTGTATGTGTGTGTATGTATGTGCATGTGCATGTATGCATGTGTGTATGCATATGTGTGTATGTATATGCATGTATCTTTGCTCGTTTGATTGCTCCTTTGATTGTTCGGTCGCTCCTTTGCTCCGTGATGAGTAGCACCTCCTTTAATGTCAATCCGGGAAGACGTGAGGATGGTATGAAGACCTCGAGCAAGTGGAGGCACAAGTGCGTGAGTGAGAAGCACACAAACATGCACACACATACACACACACGCGCACACACGGCAAGACAAAGAGTGAGTAGCAATAGAGTTCTTAGATTACTTTCAAAAAGCTATTACAAGTTCGTTTCAATTACAATCCCCCCCTCAAAAATGAGCTCTCTAGCTCCTTTTATAGTTTTTGACTAGCTTTGGCCCTGTCCAGACCTAGTGTCCGGCCTAGTTAAAAATTAGGTTCCAGGGCTTATTTGAGGGCTCAAACGAGATCTAAAAAATACGAAAATTGGCAGGTAGATACTTCTAAAGCTCCTCAAGCTCAAGGACTCCTTGGCTTGCACAAAATGGAGCTACAAAAATATGAAATGGTATTTACAATGGTGTTCAGTGATTAAAATCACTATTTGTGTAGGTATTTTCTCTGTTGATTTGTCATACACCTCCTTGCGCTCCCTACTTGCTCTTTCTTCTTGTGTGCTCAACTCTTTGATGTCTGAAAAATTTAGATGGCCTATTTTCCAGATCTTCTTTGACTGCCATGTCTGCTTGTGCTGTCCCTTCGCTCTGACTCTCTTCGTCTTGTGGCTCCTTCGATTCCCCGACTGCTGCCAACACCCCCCCACTCTCGTGTCTGTCGCCCCTGACAGACCCTTGTCTAGAGGGTTTTTGAACATAATATTGGACGACATCGGAGGCTAGGTGGTGTTCTTCTAGTCGTAAGCCGCATGCTAGATCTGTGAGCAAATCATCCCAATTCACAGGTCCGGGAACATCTGGATGAGGCACCCTCAATTGTTCTGAGTGAATAGTTCTCTCCACAGCAAATAATTGGAGGAGATGTGATGGTCTGGGTATAAAGATTTCGGAGTGATATTCCCAGAATCCTGTGATGAACATCTCCTCAAATGTCTGTTTAAAGCAGGTTGGGAGGTACTTGATTCTGGCGTGCCAAGCATATATTACTTCAATTGATGGGGTGGTGCTCATATCGTACACCAGATCCTGGTTTCCTGTCACGAAGCCTGCTCCTGAGAAGTGGGGGTCCTCAATGTTCTTAAACGTCCTGAAAGTGATCAGCATTAATTCAAATATTTTCATACACATCTGGTCCATCACATCGGGATTATTGCGTAGCCGAATGCTCCAGTGACGGATTGTAGAAATCATGTAGTTCACCGTGGGGGGTCCTCCTGGAGGTGCTAGATAAACGTAATTTAACCATTTTGTGCAGGCTTTTATGTCTCTGACGGCAATAGTGAATTCAGGCCAAGTGCGTCTTCGAAGAACTGGAACGTAACAAGGATTATATTTAATAAACAACGGCATATTATTCCAGGTTCGGACCATTTCAGGATATGTTTCCAAAAGCCTGATCCTCCAGGTGGGTTGATGGATGGACCCACGCTTAGCACTTTCCGGTATATCATCCGGACCAAACTGTGTAGCAAATGTGGGAGGCTTGCCGCATTGTCGTTGAATCTCGGCGTTGTAATCGGCCAAAAGTATGCAGTATGGCACATATTGGTCATTATTGGTGCCGATCCATCTATGATGAGACATGCTTCTGAAATATTCTGACTTTATGACAGTTTCTTCTAGGTTCGCTAGTGATTGGATCTGAATGGCCACCCATTCTTCGTGGGTGTTCGCCGTCTTTCCCAGTGTCTGAAGCCACTCGGGTGCTTCCACTTCCAAGGTGTCTAGTCCCTCTGAGGTTCGTTGCCCTCCTTGCATTGGCATAGGAACATACGGTT
This sequence comes from Ceratopteris richardii, assembly GCA_020310875.1. NCBI lineage: Eukaryota > Viridiplantae > Streptophyta > Polypodiopsida > Polypodiales > Pteridaceae > Ceratopteris > Ceratopteris richardii. The sequence goes on from CM035420.1 coordinate 117,739,411, forward strand.
CTTCGTACGAATCATCTACCTCAATAGGGACCAACTCTTCTGGCTCTGGTTCTACTACTGGAGAGGGCTGCCTCTCATATGTCAGTAACCTCTTTTGTAATTCTGCCACCTGCTCAGTTAAGGCCTTTACCTCGTCTGAGGTAGAGGTTGATGGGACACTCTTCGGTTGTTCTTCCTGTTCCTTAAGTCTGCTCCGTAGTGTGTCACGTTCTCTTTCCAAGTCATCATGGGCTTCCAGAAGATCTGCATAGCTTTCCAAAATGGTTTTCATCGTCTCCGAGGGAACTGCTTTGAACTGCTCTGGATCTATCTCGTGGGGAGAGCCTTCCATTGCCGCTTCCAGATTCTCTTCATTTTGTTTCTGCAGTCTCTTGTTCTCTTCAAGTGCTGTGGCCATATGTTTCCTGAGTAGCGCCAAGTTACGTCTGACTCGTAGGTTATCGGCCTGGTATACTTCAAGTAAGGCTTCTAGTTGTTTGACGCCTGATTCTTTTGATGGTTGGGGTGCCTCTAGTAGTGTTTGGTGAGCCTGCTCAAGCGTTGTATAACGTTGATTCACATCTGCATTTTCCTTTTCAAGAATTGTAAGTTGCCTTTGTAAGTTCTGGTGATTTGTTGTCAATTGTTGATACCGGCCGTCCAGAGCTCTGTACTCATTCTGAAGTTGATAGACACATTGATTTAAAGCTAGGAATATACTATGTACATTAAATGATGCAGGGAGGGGTGAAGATGCAGGGGGAATGGGGGCGGGAAAGGGAGTTGTGAATGATGTGGATGCAAGTGGAGATGTGGTTGGAGGGGGTATGGGATGTTTGAGTGACCGTGTAGATGGGGATCGTGGGTGGGGTGGATGTGACATTAGTGAAGAGAGTGGTGAAAGTGGGCATGTTGACTCCCCCAAATTGGATTCCCGGAGAGAGTGGAATTCCCATGACGATTGTGGTGGTAGTGGAAGTGGTGGTGATAGTGTCATGTGGTGGAGTGAGTTGTGTAGTGAGGGGTGGGGAGGGTGGTGACAGTGGTGCTTCCTGATGTTCGTCTGTTTGCGTTGTATCTCTTGGTGCTGATACATTGATATGAATTTGTTTCCCGGATCTCATGGGACGGGCGGGAACTCCTTTCTCAAATTGGTGAATGTAGGCCATTGCCTCATGAATGGCCTCATCCAATCCTACTGCATCTGCATGTAGGTTGATGGACTCGATGAACATGTCATCCACACCTTCCTCTGCCAGCAATTGGTTCATGAGTTTCTTGCCTGCTTCAAGTGACATTTTATGTTGTTCTTGAACTAGCTGCATGGTTCGATATAGTCTTTTTATTTGTGCCGAATACGCGGGGGCACTTGCTAACTCTACAAGTTCATCATACTCTTGTTCTTCATAGGCTTCTTCCCCTTGTTCGGTCTCTTGTTCATCGACATCGACTTCTACAACTTGCGGTTGGGTGGGGGCTGACGTTGTTGTATGGGTTTGTGGTTCCTGAGCTCGCTCTGTTTCCGTTTCGAGATTAGAGTCATAGATTAGTCTAGCCACTTGTTCATCAGTGAGATCATTGAGAGTAAAGCCCTATGGGAATTCCAAGTCCGATGGGACGGGTGGAAACACCAGATTGGGTCCCTCTGTACTTGGTCTTGGTAGCCGAATGGTGAATGGTCTAATGCATCGTGTCTGGGGAGGGGTAATCTCTGGTGTAGTGGTGGCTCCCCTTGGTTGAGCATAGGGTAATTGGACTCCCCCTCTCATCTTCTTTGATGGAGGACTTGCCGCTGATAGCCTTCTCTGGAATTCCTGGGCCCAGGACCATACGAGTGCCCGCTGAATAGGCACGTCATAGGCTAGACATCGATAGATTATCTTGGTCAGAGCACAACACCCGTGGAGCACATTTTTCTGCTTCTTGTTCCACCGTTGATGGGCTAGGTGGATCTGATCTATGATCCAGTGTGGTACGTTGATTGGGAGGTTTTCTGTCTCTACCAAATACAAGCTAAACCATATCTTCTTTGGGGGCATGTTGAATCTTTCCTGAGCGGGGAAAGCAAAATGCTGCATGACGGTCCGTAGGTGAAGGGCGATGGTCGGTGTCATTGCTACCATATCCTTCAGCTTGTTGAGATGTTTATGTTTCATTCTGCCAGGAACCATTGTTTCCTTTTCAGTAGGAATGTGCATACCATACATGCCCAATGCTTCTCGTACCAGATTGAGGGTCAGTTTGAATTTTTTAAGTTCGTGGCCCAGCAATAGTGAGGGTAACACAAAAGTGTTGTCGCCTCCCTTGGCCCTACTAGGAGTGATGGTACTGATAAGATAAGAACAACGTAAGAAATTTGGCTTCGGTAAGTGGGCCCTGAAATAACTGTCCAGGCCAGCTTTGGTCCATACTGAACGCATTACTTCGGCATTCTGATAGCTCTCAAATTCGCGCGTGAAAAAATGGTAGCGTCCCCATTTACCATTAAACTCCAATTCTGCTTCCCAAAAATAGGTTCCATCACTCAATGGTCCTGCAACATCACTGAACCAATGAGCGTGTTTGCCCACTTGAGAGGTGTGCCCCTGGGGAGGATCCTGAACTGGGAGTACATGCACAGCTTGAAATTCTTGCGGTCTTTCGGTGAGATGTGGTTCGAGGAGGAGTGTTTCTATATCCATAATCTGTGCGCTGGATCCGGCGTGAGAACTGGCACCTCCGGCTTCTGCCATAGCCCTGCTTGCTTGTTGGTTCTGTGAGAATATAGGACCAAGTGTTAACATCGTAATGGATAGAATAAACCCGTTGTTGTCCCCGTTACAACATTAACATGAGGTAGATGATGAGTCAGTGGTTAGTAAGTACACGATGACAGTGTGTGTAGTTAATGCCTGGATAGTCCTAGGAGCTAGATGGAAAGATGCACTGTCTGACTAATGCAGTTAGTAAGCGGAGATGAATTCATAGATTGGGGTCGGGGGGGTTTAGTACAAGTCTTAGGTTGCCAAACACCATGAATGACTTTTGGTCTTGGTTTTGTGGAGATTCGAGAGGGTTGCACGAGTAATTCTGCTGGGAGTTGTTGTGTCATTTGGACCCATTTACGAGTGAGTCTGTGCGTGCTTCTAGGTGGTAGTGTGTTTGAGTGTATCAGACAAGAGTGGGTGGCGGCAGCTTGAGCGAGTGAACCCTGTCGTGTATAATGTGAATTGTGTGGGGATAGTTGAGCCCGCAAGCAAGCCTTAGGCACCCAAATTTGTCTTGATTGTGGGTCAGCCTTCATCGACTTCTTGGGTACCCAAATGGATTTCACTTTCTCAACAGAGGTTTTAGGAGTCCTCTTATTAGCATCAAGTCGTTGATTACTAATAGGAAGTTGAGACCGTTGTTGCGACTTAGTTACGATCGGCAGCTCGTCTTTTCGCACCCACATTTGTTTCATCGGTTGAGTTGTTCTGTTTTGCGCATTCTTTTGGTCTCTTGCCTGGAGAGTCTTCAGTGATTGATCTGCCCTTAGTTGCTGCCTCCTTCTGGCCTTTGGAAAAGAAGGGAGTTCCATTGTGGTTCTGACTCCTTTTTTTAGATCTTCATTCTTCTGCATCACATAGCCTTGGACAAGAACAGCGTGGTCAACTTCATGTGTACCCCTAGAGGGACCAGGAGTCCGTGCCTTTTCTAGTTCCTTGAGTGCTCCATTATTTAACTCAATTGTAATTCTAGTTTGATTCACCCATACCTGAAGAAGTCCACTTCTTAGGTTTAAGTTGATTTCTTGGTCATAGATCCAGTCTTGACCCAAGACAAGGGGTTCAGTGAGGTCCTCATCTTGACATACTAGTACTTTAACTATCATTGCCTCATCATGAATATGGAGGGGAAGTTCCACCTCGCCCATGCAAGGGGTTTCGACGCCTCCCAATCCTATGAGATATGCTTCCACAGGATTGACCGTTAATTGCAACTCTTGACAGTACGACAATTTAACAGCACTAGTGGCTGCCCCTGAGTCAATCAAGGCTCTTACAATCCTTGCACTCTTTCCTTGTCCTATATCTAAGGTTATGAAGGGACGTCGATCAGTTATCCTATGTGAGCTAACACCTGAAATTTCACACATAGCCACGTCATATCCTTGATCTGCATATGCATCTTGCCTAGGGTGCTCTCTACCTTGTCTTCTTAATTTCATTCTCCGTATGCGCTCTAGGGCTTCTGCTTGAGCTTCTTCTCGAATTCGCTTTTCTTCCTCTTTGCGTTTCTTAGCAGTATTGAGTCGACTTAGCATTTCCTCTGTGAGAGGTTCTTGATACAACTTGACTCTGCATCCGCTGATATAACTTGGGAGAACATCGCCTTCTAATGTGGCTAGTTGCACTGCTCCACTTGTTGAGATTCTGTTAATGATCATGGGTCCATAGCCTCTCTTCTCCAGTTTCCTCGCATGTTTCTTCAGTGTGTAGACTAAAACTAAGTCGCCTGCCTTTAAACCCTTATCCTTAATGTGGGCATCAAAGTATGCCTTCTGTCATTTCTTTGCTGCATATATCCCTGCAACTGTCCTTAGTCTTGTTTCTCCTAATCGTTCAAGGTCAAAAAGTCTAGAGGAGAGTTCATGACCCGTCCATTCGTGCTCTTGTGCTACCTTCAATGTAGGTATCAAGAAGTCCAATGGTAGCACTACATTTTGGCCAAACACCATCTGAAAGGGGGTGGCTTGGAGTACCGTTTTGTAGGCGACTCGGTATGCCCAAACAGCATGGTGTAGCTGTTTGTCCCAATCAGAGCGTTTATTATTCACGAGCTTGGTCAACACATTGCACAGAATCTTGTTTGTGCTTTCGGCTTGCCCATTAGCTTGTGGGTGGTAGGGGGCAGACTTCTTATGAACTACCAAGAATTCTTGGAGCAGATTTTCAATTACTTCATTCAAGAAGTGAGTGCCTCTATCACTTACTAACTCTATAGGTAGCCCGTATCTTGTGAATACATTCTCAAACAAGAATTTAGCAGTTGTTTGAGCATTGTTCTTCGTTGTGGCTTTTACCTCTACCCACTTTGTTAGATAGTCCGTCGCAACAATGATATATTCTGCATGGAAACCCTTAGCTAGGGGATTAATAGGACCTACAAAGTCTATTCCCCACTTAGAGAATGCACATCCATCCATCATCGGTTTTAGTGGCATCTCATCTTTACATATAGGATACTGAGTTCTCTGATAGACATCACAGCGTTTCATATAGGTATGTGCATCCATGTGAAGGGTCGGCCACCAGAAGCCCGCAAATAGTATTGCCTTGATCACCCGATCTGGTCCAAAGTGTCCTCCTGCTACACCTTGGTGAGCAATGTCCAAGATCTTGAGATACTCACTCTCATGGACACATAGTCTCAGGTATCCATCCTTACCACGCTTGTAAAGATTATCACCAATGAGTGAGTAATCTTGGGCTTCTTGTTCTAAACTCCTTTTCCTAGCCAGAGTCATGTCTGGAGGGAATGTTTTCATCCTCAGGAAGGATACTAGTGGTTCACTCCAACCTGGCACTATGGACACTTGATAAAGAGTGGCATGTTCCACAAGTGGTTTAGTGCAACAGATTGGGCACTCCTTGCACAACCTTTGGACATCAGCTTCCATAGTTGGCCAATGCACTCTGAGTCTCCTTAGTGTCTGTAGGGTTCGTTGTTTTGAGTAGTGTTGCTCTAATGCACCTACATGTGCTAATTGCAACCATTTAGCGTACTCATCCTCTTCCACACAACAAGCCAAGATTCCTTGATTTGTGTGCTTGTACATGCTTCCTGCCATGATGTGATACTTTTGGGCTTTTACGACCTCTCTATCCTGTGTGGCTATTACTGGATGGTTAGGGCCGTATGTCAATACTGGCACTAATGGTTTAGCCCACTGCGGCACCACTTCCAAATTAAACAAGTAAGCATCAGGAAGGTCATCTGACACTCCTTGTGGGGCTTCTCCAGATGTGAGCCTAGAGAGATGATCCGCCCTCAAATGAGTTCTCCCTTTTCTCACCACTACCTCAAATTCATATTCCATTAGTAAGAGAAACCATCTTACTAATCTACCTGTATTGCATGGTTTGTTTACCAAGTACAACAATGCCTGATGGTCAGTAAAAAATTTAAACTTATTTGCAAGCAAATAATGTCTAAACTTTTTAACTACATATACCATGCCTAATCCTTCTCTCTCAGTAGTGGTGTAATTTCGTTCAGCTGCATTCAATTGTCTACTAGCATAGGCAATTGGAAGATCCATATTACCTTCACCAATAGGTTGCACGAGTACACACCCAATAGCATAATTGGATGCATCCACATGAACATGGAATGGCTTGTTCCAATCTGGTGTGGTTAAGATTGGTGCTGAACATAATCGCCGTTTAAGCTCATTGAAGGAATTCTCACATTCCTCAGTCCACTCAAAGTTAGTCAAAAGTCCATACAGAGGCTTTGCTATGATGGCATACATGTGTATAAACCGACGGTAGTAACCACAATGCCCCATGAAAGCTTGTACTTCCTTGACATTCCTTGGCCTAGGTAGCTCTGCTATGGCTCTCACTTTCTCTTCATCAGTGGATATGCCATTCTTTGACACTATGTGTCCTAAAATCTTACCTTGCCTGACCATAAAGATGCACTTTTCTGGGTTCAGGCAGACTTGATATTCTCTACACTTGTCAAAGATTTGTCTGAGTTTGGGAATATGGGTTTGTCTGATGTTGGAATGAGCACAAAGATCATCAACATAGACTTCTAAATTCTTCCTCAGGAACTCCTTGAATACATGGCACATCAGCCTCTGGAAGGTTGCTGGTGCGTTGGTAAGCCCGAATGGCATTACCCGAAAGGCGAATATGCCCCATTCTGTGGCAAAAGCTATCTTATGCTGATCCTATGGAGCTATGGCTACTTGATTGTAGCCTGAAAATCCATCGAGGAAGCTGTACACTTCCATACCTGCTACTCTTTCTAAGAGATGTTCTCTGATGGGAAGCGGATAGTCATCTCGGATTGTGGCTGCGTTGACCTTCTTCAAGTTAATGCATACACGCAGCTTGCCATTCTTCTTGGGCACCACTACAATGGGGGATACCCACTCAGTGTGCTCAATTTCATAGATAAATCCAGCTTCAACCAGTCTATCTATCTCCTCTTTAATCTTGGCAGCGTAATTATCGTTATATGTATAAGGCTTTTGCTTAGAGGGTTTAGCATCTGAAGTCATGGGGATAGTGTGTGAACATATGTCAGGGTCTACACCCTTCAAATCCTTGTAACTCCAAGCGAATACATCTCTGTATTCTCTTAGCAAGGCTATTAGCTCTTGTTCTTCCTCTTCTGTCAGGTCATGGCCTATGTACGTGCATCTCTCCTCTCCTTCTTCTAGGGCCACAACTATTTTCTTGGTGGTTTCTTTGTTATCATAGGCCTCTCCTGATTGTGCCTCTCGTTTAGGCATTCTTATCATGACTCTCCTGTCGTCTATCTCATACTTCTTAAAATTTTCTGGGACCTCAAACAAAGTTTCTTCCTCTTCTGGTGAGACTTCTCTCTTCTTTCATTTCTTTCCTTCTTCCTTCGGGGTCACATGTGTGGCTAGTCTTACATCACTTGTAAGCTCTCCATACCTCTGTGGTTGAAATTCTACTTCATGGAAGTATTCTTCATCTGATGCAAAAGGTGGGTCCATAATGATTAACTCTAGATCGGATTCACTTGCATCCTCAATTGCATCAGGGATAGGTTCGCATTCTTCTAGAACTGCCTCTCCCATGATTGGCTCTATGGAGAAGGCTGAAATGTCATAGCCATCCTCATCACAGTGAGGTGTCCATTGTTCCTCATTGATGGCTACATCCATTGTTGCTAGGATTTCTGCCCAGCCATGGGGTTCAAATTCCTCATCAGGAAAGACTACAGGTGCATAGGCTGGGTCTTGAATTGATCTATGGTTTTCTTTCGCACCTACCTCTCTGGCTTTCTCTCTCTTCTCTTCTTCTACTGCTACCTTACACATCCATAAGTGGGTGTCTTCATGCATCCACGAGGATCCGGATTCTATAGAATGCACAGACTCAGTCTCATCTTTGGCTCTATGGATGGGATTCCATTGAATAGGTGGTACATCTCTATGAGAGTAATCTTTGAGATTCACTTTGGTCGTGACACCTAGGTGTTGCACGTACAAAGAGTTGGTTCCCCAGTCCTGTACCACTTGCAACTGTCGCATAAAAGGTCGTCCCAAGATCATCTCATAGGCATGGTTCTTGCTAAAATCACATATGGCAAAGGTATGCTCGAACTCGACACCACAGGTGGTGAGAGTTATTCCCTCTAGCAATCCTAAAGGCCTTTCAGTATGACCATCGGCCATCTGCAATTTCATTCTTGTTGCCCTGAGTGCTGGCTTGCCCCAATGCTTCCATAGGGAAGTGGTGGCAATTGCAACTCCTGCGCCTGAGTCCAAAATTGCCTTGGTGGTGTACTCCTGGTAGGTAATGGGAAGATAGGTGTTCCCTTCTTCACCTTCACACATATCTCCTATCTTATCCAAGGGTATCTCTGGCACCGTCCTATGTGATCCTACCTGGGAACGAGGTTTTGCTATCTCGGGCACTTGATTGGCTACATGTTTCCACACTTCTGGTCTAACCTTAAGCAGCTCTTCCAAAGTGAGATTGCACTGCGCTTTGGTGTTCTTCACTACCTCTGTGTTCCTAGGTATGACTGAATCTTTGTTTCTCACCATGACTGTAGGCGCTCTGATACAGGTGGACTTTGCTTCCCATGGGCCTATGAAATGGGGGAGTTCTTGTAAAGAATTAGACTCGAAGTCTAATCTTTCTTGAGATTGGGTACTCTCCTGCTCTCCATAAATGGAAGGAAGGTCTTGTGGGAATTGATCATGTGTGTCATCCACCAGTTCAATGGGAGGAGGGACTTCACTTTCCTTAGCCCATTTGTCTTCTTGAATCTCGCGTAGGAATTCCGGTGTGAACCGATTCATAGAAGATGATGTGTCTGGCTCCGTAGAGTTAGGCACATAGGCTTCAGGCACATAGGCTTTCTGGGTATGAAGACCTGCTCTTTCACTAGCCTTGTCATGGTGTTGAGGGGCGAGTTCCTTTTGTGATTGTGCCATCAGATTCTCCATTCTTTCTAGGGAAGGGGGGTTGTCTGGTTCAGTGGAATTGGGCACATAAGCTTTTGATGGGGGATGGGTCATGTTTTTGCTTGCTTTATCTCTCTCTTGATTTTTTTCTTCCTTGGCAGATCTTGCAATTATGCCCTCTAACTTCTCTAGAAGTCCATCCAAGTGTAATTGCGTCTTGGCTGAGCCCGAGTAATTGAAAAGGCGACTGGCTTCGAACATAGTCTGAGCCAATGCGACCATTTTCGTGCAAAGCTTGGTTCTTTCTATCTCTAGGTCAGCTCTAGGGTAGCACTTGTCATGATCCGTGACATTCGGCCCTTCTTGGATTCTGGCCTGATATGCTTTAAGCATCATGTCTATGTCTTCAGGAGTGGGATCAGCTAATACTGATCCTACTCTAGGGGGTGGTGGAATCGTATGAGGTGGGTTGGAAGGTGGCGGGTCACATGGCGATGGGAATGGTGGTGGTGGGGGAGGTGATATGGATTGAGGCAGGGGTGACATGTGAGAGTTCGGTTGAGAGGTGAGCTCCACAATTTTGGCTTTTGTTTCTCTTATGCTTTCTTCTAATTCGTTAATTTTCTTTGCCCATTGTCTTTTCATTCTTTCACGGCTATCTCTCCAGGCTCTAGTCCTCTTCTTGGTTATGCTCTCCGTTTCACTAACTTCTGGGCTCTTTTCCTGATCTACAGCTTGGTTTTGTTGCAATGCTTGAGCTCTTGTGACCACTTGCACTGGTGCAGTGGAAGTTACACTCCCTGTGGAGTCTACAACTAACCGAATAACGTTTATAGGAGTGATTTTTGGCATATTGTTGGGATTCTTAGGACAATCTCGTAAGAGATGCTCCTTTCCACACTCCTGACAATAGCCTTGGATCGTTACTGACTGGGGTTGTGTAGGTGGAGGCAAGGGACAGTCAGGAATGAGATGATCTCCTTGACATCTGTAGCATGGTCCTCTAGGGAATGGGGGTCTTACTTGCCTAGGTTGGGGTTTAGGGTTGGGGTTTGCATACATGACATGTGTGTAATCTGATTCCCAGCTAGGTTCACTCGGTTCCTCACTATAGTAAGACTCACCATGTTCAGGAGACTGCATGTAGTAAGCCTGGGGACTATCAACATGTGTAGAATCGAAGCTATGGTCACTGGGATCACTTTCTGAAAGCAATGGTGTTACGGGGACTATAGCTCTATTCAGGTTTTCTTCTGCAGCTGCATACTTTACAGGGATCAAGTTGGATGGAGCTGGAGGTTGTTGGGCTAACACAGGCTGAGGCCTTTGCTGGGCTTGGTATTGTGGTTGGTAGGTTCGTTGAGGCCTAGCATATTGTTGTGGTTGGTAGCTCTCAGGACTTGTCTAAACTCAGCCACATGATCGTATGGATCTCCAGTGCCATCAAAGTAGTTCTTCATGGACTTGACTAGCTGAGTTGGTCTCAGAGTCCTTGTGTGTTCTCTAGGTCGTGGTAGAGGGAACTCATCCACATTTCTTTGATTCCTGTGAGCTCTAAGTACCTCAGGCTCTACTCTATTTGTTTCCGTCCTCGTTCTTTCTCTGCCCCCTGAGTTGGCAAAGCTCACCTCCGGCCTTTCTCTATGTCTGTCTCTTTGAGTTCCATGAGCTTGGGATGTTCCCGCTCCAGGGTGACCATGAGACACATTTGATCTTGATTGGGGGAAAATAATTTCACCTTTCCAAGTGTAAGCATGCCTATCATTTTCGGTCACCACAAAGATCCTTTCTGAGGTGTGATCTAAGTAGGTCACTCTGCCTGGGCTATTAGGATCCTTAAACTCATAGATCATGATTGTTCCTATATCAGTTGGCTGATCAGATTTATACCTCCAAAAGGCTTCTTCAGTTTCTCGGTTCAGAAGAAGATCTATGCTCTTATTATCTTGGGGAATCCACTCTGGTGTGATAATCCTAGTGAGAACCGATTTGCCTCGAGGGGTTCTAGGTTCTGTACCCATGTTTCCTTGCTCTAGGTCCCCCAAGTCCGCTTCTGAGATCACATTCCCGAATTCGTCAGTCCTATTTGGATGACTGGTGACTACATATATTGTCCCTTCCTTGTCTAAGTACACTCCATTTTCAAACTTGACAGCTGGACGTTCTAGTCCAATGGATTGATCAGGATTCTTAATCTGTACCACAGATCTTCCTAGGCCGTCCTCATAGATGCTAGCACCTAGTCGGTTAGTCCTAATGTATTCCAGCTGCGTCTTGTATGGGCCTTCTACCCTGTGCAAGTAGGGCACTCCTGAACTTCCCGTAGGTCGGTCCATGCCTTGAGACATCTCTGATTCACTAGTCTCAGAGCTAGGGTAGTATGAGTGGTGGCTCAACTGCTGGGCCCAAGACCTAGCAGTGTGATTGATACTAGCCTCTGAAGACCTAAGGCTCTGTCTATCCCTCACTAGATGTCGCCCTGATCTAAGGTTCATATGCCTAACTGATTAACCCAATTTTCCCAGGTACAACCACGTTTCTGAGTCCTTTGTATCAATTACTTAATCCCCTTTTTATGTTGATTATCGTGTTTATACTCTTGTCTGATATCACGTCGTTAGGAATACTTGAGTTTAATTTCGCACTTTAGTTTGGTCGTTTCACGTTAGGTTCTTTTCCTTTAAGGTTGTCGTTCACACACACAGGTTATCTCTTGACTTGAACTTGATTTCTTAGATAGTCTTTGATTTATCTCGTGCCTATCGTTGCCTAGAATTACTTCTAACACTACCCGCACTTAGCCTAAACTAAGAATTGACAGAGGGTGTTGCGGGTTTTCCAACCTTGAAGTCCTTTACTTGTGTTGTTGCCCTGGTGTGCCCAGGACGCGTGTTCCCAAGCCTGCACTTACTCTTGCTTTGCGTACCCTTCGATGCTCTCAAAGGACCTGTAAAAGGCCCAAGATTAGCTCAAGACTTAAATTCAAAAGACAACCCCAAGCACTTCCATTCATGTAACTCAAATACCAATTTGCACTATGATTTTTTCGGACACGACTCTAGAGATCCCTGAATTTTGTTCCCCCTAGGTATGGTCAACTTCAAAATACCCTATCTAATATTTCTGATCTTAATTTAACCGTAACCAGTCGATGTTTTTGTTGTACTCCCCGCAAGCTTTCCCACAAAACAAGAATCACAGCACTTGGATTTCGTATGAGGAAGTTATGTCAGTTCAGGGTTTTGGGGCTAAAACAGGATTAAACTAGGTTACCAGGCAAACAGGAAGTCTCGGGTTACTTGGGTCATGCCCTCGTAATGCAGTACTACACCCTAGTGTTTGTCCCACACTTGTCCATAATTTAGACCATTATTTTTGCCTTAAAAATTTGACCTAATTTGCCCTTCTAACGTGTTCGCAGAGTCTGTCGGTCGCGATTGACAGGTCAGTCGCGATCGACGTGTCGATCGCGATTGACAGGTCCATCGTGGCTGTCAGTCGTGATTGACTGGTCAGTCGCGATTGACAGGTGGCTCGAAAAGTCAATCAGTCATGGTCAAAGGGTCGTTGACTCTGTCAGTCGCGATTGATGAGTCGATCACGATTGACAGGTCGGTCGCGAGGGTCTGTCCGTCGTGGTCAAACAATCGTTGACTGTGTCGGTCGCGATTGATGGGTCGATCATGATTGATGACTCGATCGCGATTGACACGTGTCACGTGTATGGTCCGTCTGTCGTGGTCAATCGGTCGTTGACTCTGTCGGTCGCGATTGATAGAGCCGTCGTGGGCTGTCAATCGCGATTGACTGGTCGATCGTGATTGACAGGTCTGTCCGTCGTGGTTTGTCGATCGCGATTGACAGAGCGATCGCGATTGACAGAAATCTGTGGAATTTCAAAAAACTAAACACATTTTTGGGAAGCTCTAGGCATGTAGGTCATGGATATGCACTTTGTTTAGCAATTAGAGCAACTTTTCTGTCGGTCGCGATTGACAGAACCCGGCGACACAGAGACAGGACTGAACAGCTCCGTACCTGTGCAGAATGCTGGGGATGGTGCTACAGCAAGAACCTGCAGAATGCTCAAAAAACATGCAAGAAACAACGCACGCAATATCGCTCTCTCGCTCTCTCTCACAAGTGAAATGAGGTAAATGAAAGGGGGAAGGAGATATAGTCAAAAAACTGAAATTTTTTGCGATGATGGAGATGGAGGTGGGAGATGGTGATGATGATGATGGTGATGAAGATGGTGTAGAAAAAACAAGAAAATGGATGAAAGTGAAGAAATTACCTACAACTCCAACGCGTCAACTCTACGTCTTACCATCACACACTCGTCCTCAAAGCTCGATCCCCGGCAACGGCGCCAAAATTTGGTGTAGCTCCGTGATGAGTAGCACCTCCTTTAATGTCAATCCGGGAAGACGTGAGGATGGTATGAAGACCTCGAGCAAGTGGAGGCACAAGTGCGTGAGTGAGAAGCACACAAACATGCACACACATACACACATACGCGCACACACGGCAAGACAAAGAGTGAGTAGCAATAGAGTTCTTAGATTACTTTCAAAAAGCTATTACAAGTTCGTTTCAATTACAATCCCCCCCCTCAAAAATGAGCTCTCTAGCTCCTTTTATATTGAGAACTAGGTGTGCAGGTTAAAGAAGGCATTATATGGTTTAAAGCAAGCACCACGTGCTTGGTATGAAAAGATACATGCGTATATGATTGCACATGGTTTTGAGAATAGTCCAACTGAAAGCACCTTATATGTTAAGCGTGCTAATGATGTGCTTCTGATAATTGTTGTCTACATTGATGACATGCTACTCACTAGTCCTATTGACCAGCATATTGCTGATTTTAAGGTTGATTTGCATGCCATTTGAGATGTTTGATTTGGGATATTTGCATCATTATTTGGGCATTCAGTTTATGAAAGTTGATGGTGGAATAGCTTTGTGTCAAACAAAATATATTGACACATTATTGTAGTGTTTTGGCCTTGAAGATTTTAAGCATATTGCCACTCCTATGGAGACAGGTTTATGATTGAGTCTTCATGATGCTGGAGATGCATTTGATGTTGTTCTCTATCAGTAGGTTGTTGGGTGCTTGATTTACTTATGCATTACTCGGCCAAATATTTAGTTTTTTGTCTCACATATGAGTAGGTTTATGCATTGCCCAAGTGTCAAGCATTGGTAGGCGGTTTTTGCCCAGGTGTCAAGCATTGGCAGGAGGTTTTTGCCCCTTGGTACCTAGATACTTCGATTGTTTTATCCCAAGGGGGGATCACTGCCACCAGATTTGCATGCTTTTTCTGACAATGACTGGGCTGGTTGCTATGACACTCATGTGTCCACTAGTGGCTTCTGCTTCATGCTTGGTAGCTCATGTATACCTTGGTTGAGCAAGAAGCAGCCTACTGTGGCCACTTTGAGTTGTGAGGCTAAGTATAGGGCAACTTTCACACTGATTGTTGAGTGTGTGTGGCTCAGATGCCTTATGGCTGATTTGGGTGTTGGTCAGTCTTCTACCACCACCATCTTCATTGATAGTCAAAGCGCATTGGCAATTGCGAGGAACCCTGTGTTCCATGCTCACACTAAGCACATTGAGGTGCATTATCATTATGTCAAAGACGGGTTCTCTGCTGGAGAGATCAGCTTGTTATATGTGCCCACGTCAGAGAACATTGTAGACCTTTTCACAAAGGCTCTACCTATGGAGAAGTTTGAAGCTTTCGGTAAATCTTTGGGCTTACTTCCTTATGTGGAGTGATTTCCACATAGCTTGGCAATTCCTTATACATGATTGCAAGCTCCTTGTTCACCGCATCACTCCTGGGGGGCTTTATTGATATATTTAGGTAGTGATGTGTGTGAACACACCGAGACCATCGAGGCACTTTTTTCCCTCTTTAGGAGGTTTTTTTCCCCTAGCTTATATATATGCCTATTGCCCTAACGGGTCACTTATCTGTGTACATTCTAGTGGTAATACATTTAGTATTGCATGTTGTGCTCCAAGCTTCTTCTTCTTCCTTGTGTTGTTTCCATGCTTCTGCAAACGTCTAACTCCAACGGGGAGATCTTATTATTAAAATACTATAGGTGCTTTCCCATTTCTCATTAGGGATCTCTAATGGATGAAGAAGATCCCTTATGTTTAATTTTTAAGTTTATTGAACTAGCATCTTGTGCATTTAAGCATAATCTTAGACCTTCTTAATAAGTTCAAGCCAATAAAACTACCTCTTCACAAGATCATAATTTTTTCTATTTTTTGGATGTCCTATACTAGGTGTGCCATGACACTCATATAAGACATGTCCTATCTCTAAATTCCTCAGGACACACACCTCAGCTTTTACAACAAGCATCCGTCATGGATACTATAGTAGTTCCAACTAAGTCTTCTCTCGACATCTAATGATGTACTAATCTCAATGGGAACACATACACTATATCCCTTCTCAATGGCTTCCCATATAATAGAATATGAAAGTTCATCCATATATTTCTCTCTGATGGACTCAATAATCTCGTTAGTGATCTAAGTAATACTCGATACATTGAGCATATGCATGCAAGTAAGAAAATCAACCACTACATTAGATCTTCGCTTCCTATACCTATGCTCATAACCAAACTCCTAAAAATCTCTACCATTGATCCTTATGAACGTTAATATTCTTTTTACTAGAAATCATTTAACACTCTCTTCATGAAGTACAACACTATTAAAACCCAATACTATTAAAAGATTGGCACCATATAGCTAACAATATCACTTCTTCAAAACATATGTTAACACATACAACTCATAAATTGTTTAGTTTTGTTGAGAAAGCTCTAACTTCTTGCTCTCTAAAGAATTTTTTTTTCCATATTATATTCATGCTTTTGTGAAATAAAAATGGCTCGGATCAATTGCAATCATAAATAGTTCATTGGGATTCACTGTGTGCAATGTTTGAGTTGTATTTAATGCTAATTTAAGCCTTACCATTGTTCATCTCTACAATGAAAGATTAAAGTTTTTATATCATAGGTACAATTATTAGGCCGTAATTTCTAATGAATCACCTCTGATTTCTCAATAAATTCATGAATATTTCTGTTTCTCAAGCTTTGTAAGATATTGCCACTCCAAAGTGGTTGTTACTTCACCAAGATCCATTTGGATTCTCTCTTTGGAGATGATATGTCCCATTATAAAACTTTCTCCTTGAAAATTTTGCATTTAGATTCCTTTACAAATAATATATTCTCCATCAACAATTGGAAGTCTTTACATAACTAGTTCCAAATGTTTCTCTACAATTTTATTATAAACTATGATACCATCTATCAATTCTACAACAAATCATCTCAGATAGGGTCATAAGACATACATAGTTCATGGCTTTCATGAATTTTGAAAGAGCATTGGTGAGACCAAAAAGCATCACCGAAAAACCGGTGTCTATAGTTAGTCCTAAATGTGGTCTAAGGAACATTCGCCATGTCTATCCTAACTTGATGATATCCCAATCAAAGTACCAGCGTTGCATGGAACTAGTCAAATAAGTCTTCCATCTTTTGCATGGGATATTTATTTTTTATAGTTATCTTGTTAAGAATCCTTTAGTCAATACATTATCCCATGCAGCCATCTTATTGCTTAACAAGGAGAATAGTTGCAACCCATGGATAACTGCTATATCAAATCAAAACCTCCAGCTTGGTATCTTTTGATATATCATTCCACTTCATCATGTTTGGTTTAACTCGACCTATAAGGTAATTGACTAATTGGTTTACTATTAATAAATAACCATATGACATGGTCGATTCCCCATTCTCTTGTGTTATACCACTCAATAATTTCATCCGTAGTTCCATACATTATATCCTAAAATTTATTAACCACGTGCACACAAAAGAAAAGGTAATACAAAGGAGTTACAGCATTTACATTCATATAATTCCTAATGCATGAAAGTCTATAGGTACATCATCAACTAAACGAGGAAATAATGCACTAAATCATCATACAATAATTAATCTAACTCTAACAATAATATGAGAGGTGTGTTGGATATATGATGCTCACACTAGATAATATATTTTCTCTCATTCTTTAGAAAATCTGAATCAGTCATCTATGTGTTTTAACATACCTCCCAATCTCCATAAACACCCTTGTTCTCCACTAGGCTCGTGCCCTCCATATTCAATATTTGAAATCCAAGTCCATCCATTTATCTTTACAAGTCAACTTCCAAATTGGAGACCATTACATCCCATACTTACATGTCCTCTCCTTGCATTATGAATTTGCAACAATTTCTAGTATGTATGGGTAAGATCTTCTCAAATGATGTGCTAGTATCCACCATTTCTATGTCTTGGGGCGAAGCAAAAGGTTTGGCTTGAAGACCATGCATTTGGGTGGGGCTCCTACTTATTGCTTTCATTGTCGTACTCTCTAGTTGTACCTCTGATGACCCTCCCACTTTTTCTTCGCCGTCCTCAGCTTTCACACGTTTCAAGATAGAACCGACGTGCTCAGTCACGGAGTTCTCTCTATTTGATGTGCCGCCCAGCCACGTACTAAATCCATAAAGACTCTCTCTCCTATTTCCAATTTATTTGAGTCACCTATGGCTCTACACATGGGTGCCACATGGCACTCATGTGTGAGCCCACATAAATGGAGTTAAGAGGTGATTCACACCTCCTCCATAAGTTGACTCCATATAACATTTCCTTCCCCTTAACTTCATTTTTTTCCTCAAAAATGGTACTAGAAGGTCTAAAAGAAAGAGATAACCAATGGAATAGTACCCCCACTAAATCCCCATGTATAAAAATACATGGTCATGTCTCCGTGTTGTTTCCCCCTATCCTTCCCCTTAAGAAGACTCTTGGGAAGTTAATCTAAAGTTGGGAAACCGTCTCTGAAGGGTGCTAACCCGCTCCCATGTGGCACTATCTTCTGAACTATCCTTCCACTTTACTAGACACTCTTTATATAAGTGACTTCTCGTCTATTTCTCTAGAGTGTGTAGTATGCTCTCGAGCTCATGTCAGATTCACCCATCCTTTTCTTAAGCCGATTAACATGAAAAACTATATGAATTTGACTATTTTCTAGAAGTTGGAGCTGGTAAGCCATCTTTCCTATTCTCTTAAGTATTTGGAAAGGTCCACAATACCTAGGAGATAGTTTTGTACAAGGTCCCATCTTCATGGTTTCAGATCTAGATGGAACTCTAACATAGACCTGCTCTCCTACCTCAAAGTTGATATCTCTCCTTTGAGGGTCAGCATAGGCTCTAGCTCTATCCTGAGCTCTCCTAATGTTGTCCTTAGCAAGTGTAAGCATATAATTCATCTCTTCCAAGAAGTCCTTTGCAGCTTGAACTTTCTCATTCTGCAAGCCTATAGCATAAGGAGCTCTTGGCTGAAACCCATACATAAGCATAAATGGACTATGCCCAGTGGAAGAGTGCTTGGCACTATTATATGCAAACTCTACTATAGGTAAGTACTCTTCCCAATTAGTTTTCCTTTCATTCACATATGATCGAAGCATATCCTCTAGGATTTGGATAACTCTCTCTGTTTGCCCATCCAACTGTGGATGCTCGGTCGTACTCATGTTAAGTTTTGTATCCAACCTTTTGAAGACCGCTCTCCAAAAGTGGCTAGTAAACTTCTTATCCCGATCGGAAACTATGTCTAAAGGAAGACCATATAACCAATATAGGTTCTCTACAAAGATTCTAGCCAACTCTAGTGTCTTCACTGTAGTACGTGTCGGAATAAGCCTAGCCATTTTGGTTAACCTATCCACAATTACCCAGACTGAGTCATGCCCTCTTTGTGTCTTGGGTAATCCGACTATAAAGTCCATGGAGATACTCTCCCACTTCCCATTAGGAATATCCAATGGGTGGAGTAGTCCTCCAATCCTCAATCTCTCAGCTTTGTTGACCTGGCATTTAGTGCATTTAAGCACATACTCTAGGACGTCCTTATGAGGTCCAGGCCAATAAAATTGCCTCTTAACAAGATCATAAGTCTTGTTAACTCCTGGGTGTCCCGCACTAGGTGTGTCATGACACTCATACAAAATATGCCGTCTCATCTCAATATCTCTAGGAACACACACCTTTCCTTTATATAACAGATATCCATCATGGACACTGTAATTCTTCCACTTGAATCCTTCTTGAGTACTCGTCGATACTCCATCCTCATTGGAAACCCGTATATCACGATCCCCATTCTCAATGGCTTCCCAAATCTCAGAATATGTAGGATCAAGCCTACATTTCCCTCTAAGGGACTCAAGTAGCTCACTAGTGATCTGAGTAAAACTCAATCCATTGAGCATAGGCATGCAGCTAAGTGAATCAGCCACTACATTAAACTTTCCCTTCCTATACCCAAGCTCATAATCAAACTCTTGAAGGGTCTCTGCCCATCAGGCCTTACAACCTTTAAGGTATGTTTGATTAGAGAGCCACTTAATGCTCTCTTGATCAAACACTATCGTGACTTTGGCACCATATAAATAATGATGCCACTTCTTCAAAGCATGGACAATCGCATACAACTCCTTCTCATAGACGGAGTAATTCTTCTGATCCAGTTCTAGTTTCTTGCTCTCAAAAGCTATTGCTCCTATGGCAAAGTCACTCACGTCAATCTCAACCACAAATGGTTTGTTGGGATCTGCTATATGTAAAAGTGGAGTTGTAGCAATTGCTACTTTCAATCTCTCCATACTTTGTTTCTGTTCGTCTCCCCAATGAAAGGCTTTCCCTTTCCCTTTAAGTTGTTCCATCATTGGGACAGCAATCTTGGCATAGTTCTTAATGAATCTTTGATAGAAACCTGATAAACCTAGGAAGATCTGCAGCTCTTCTAGGTTCCTTGGATGTGGCCATTCCATAATAGCCCTTAATTTTTCAGGATCCATCTGGATTCCATTTTGGGAGACTATATGCCCAATGTATCTAACCTCTGTTTTGGAAAATTCACACTTTGACTCCTTAGCAAAGAGTGAATTTTCCCTTAGCACTTGAAATACTTTCCTCAAGTGTTCCAAGTGCTCCTCTTCGGATGCACTATAGATCAGAATGTCATCCAGAAAGTCTACTACAAAGTGTCCTAGATAAGGCTGTAAAAAACTATTCATGAGTTTCATGAAAAGTGGCACGAGCATTGGTGAGACCAAAAGGCATCACCAAAAACTCATAGTGCCCATATCTAGTCCTAAGTGCAGTCTTAGGGACATCCTTTGCCCTAATCCTGATCTGATGATATCCTGATCTAAGGTCAAGCTTGGTAAAATACCTAGCTTGATGTAATTGATCAAATAGATCTTCCAATCTAGGGATTGGAAACCTAATTTTGATAGTTACCTTATTAAGTGTTCTATAGTCTATACATAATCTCATAGAGCCATCTTTCTTTTTAACTAGGAGCATTGGCGATGCCCAAGGTGAGTTACTAGGTTTAATGAAACCCTTATCTAGATAATCCTGCAACTACCTCTCAACCTCCTCATGCTGAGAAACACTAAGCCTATAAGGTGGCTTGCAAATAGGGTAAGTGTTAGTAACAACCTCAATGGCATGGTCAATGTCCCCTCTCTCAGGTGGTAGCCCTCTAGGTAAGTCAGTGGGAAAAACATCTCTATACTCAAACATAAGATCCTTAAAACTTTTAATCACACACTCTTGCAAAAAAGAATAGTAGAAAGTCTTGTTCATATTTACATTCCTAGCATGAGAATATACATCAGATGAGTTGTCTGTACAATGATCCATATCATGAGTATACAATAAAAACATCTCGTGTACATGCTAAGAATAACAAAGACTATACAACTCTAGTGATAAAATGAGAGGTGCACTAGGTACATCTCTCTCTCTCCCTGAATACAAACTTTACTTCCATTCTTTTCAAATTCAAGTGTGTTGTTTTGATAGCTTCGTTTAAGTGTGTATCCCAACTCCCATAGCCACTCTCTTCCTGAGACTAGATCTATCCTCTCCATATTCATAATTTGGAAGTCCATATAATCTATATAGTCATGTACCTTGACTTCCAAATTGGATACCATAGTATCCCATATCCTCTTATCTTGCCCTTGCATCATAGATACAATGTATTTATGTGCACTAGGCTGCTGGGGAATCTTTAATTTCTTGACCAAAGCATAGTTAATAAAATTATGAGTGGCAAAGGCATCTATCATGACCCGCATCCTAGTCCCGTACACGACTAGGTCATGTGGTCCAAACTATTGTGACCACAATGACTGAGTCAAACAACAGGTGTGCTCTATATCCGTGTGCATCACCTCCACTCCCTTGCAGCTAAAGTTGCCATGAATAGGAAGGTTCTGTGCTAGGTGGATCGCCTTTTTGCCCTTTTCAGGGGCCGTGCTAGACTCTGGTCCCTTCTTATTTTCTTCTCCCTTCTTGAGTGGGCAGTTCCACTGTGAATGGCTAGGAGACAAACACCTAAAGCACAGGTTCTCTCTTTTGGCCCTCTCAAACTGATCTGTGGATAACCTAGGCCCTTGTGATCTTTGTTTTTTAATAAAAACTTTGTTTTTTTCCAAAAGGCAACTTCTTCTTGAATTTAGTCGTACTAAGAGGCTTGAGAGGCTGATCCGTCTCCATAGGAGTATACTGAGGACGGTTATGGTCCTCATAGATCTGTGCATACTTGATCACCTCCTCAAACATCTTAGGTGCATTCCTTCTGACTTCCCTCTTTATGGCTTTGTCTAAGCCCCTAACAAACCCTCTGGTCTTTTGGAAATCATCTAAGCCCTTAAGTTTCAAAATGATCTCTCTATAGTGGGATAGGTAGACCGTAAGAGGCCTACCTCTCTGTGTAATCCTATCCCACTCATCCCAATTCCTCTCCTCCTTGTTCTCAGGAAGAAACTCTTTTAGAAAAAGAGTCTCAAACTGAGTCCAATCAGTAGGGATAGATTTCGCTCCTTAAGACTCATCCACCACTTATAAGCACGCGGCCCAAGGGATAAACTCGCCTCTAGCACACGGTACTCTAGTGGGGTGCACTTCAATTGATGCAAATCATGCCACTTTTGTAAAAAAGTGTAGATTGCATCCTTATTCCTGTCTCAGTCATCCCCCATAAAGGTAAGTGGCTTTAAGTATTTCAAGAGGGGAACTTCCCTAGAGCTCTCTCCTTTGTGCTTACTAGGAAGAGAAGTATCTTTCCTAGTGAGCTCCAGAGGAATAGGAGGGGTCTCTCTTTCCTTCCTAGCCAGGAAAGAGGTGACGCTAGTCTCAAGTGAGATCATTTGAGACTTAAGCTATTGTATGAGAGATGTGATGCCACCAAGATCTCTCTCTAATTTAAAGGTTTGCTCTTGCAAATCTATCAATTGGTCGCGAGTGACAAACTCATCTAAAAGTTCATCATAGGTATATTCCTCTTGTTGAGGCTCTGATACCAGCTGTCGTACTCTCTAGTTGTACCTCTGATGACCCTCCCACTTTTTCTTCGTCGTCCTCAGCTTCCTATTTCCAAGTTAGTTGAGTCACCTATGGCTCTACACATGGGTGCCACATGGCACTCATGTGTGAGCCCACATAAATGGAGTTAAGAGATGATTCACACCTCCTCCATAAGTTGACTCCATATTGTAGAGAGTACGCATGCGGAAGCGAAATGAAAAGTAAATTACTCTCACAAAACAAAGAATGTGTGAGACACAAAATGAGTAGACCATGAAATGGGTAAACTCATGTGGATTAGAAATGAGCTTGCCAAGAGCATGGAGTAGGCTCCTCAAGCTTCTAACCAAGACCCTCCTTATATAGATTTGTGAGGGGCTCTCCAAAATACATCGCATGTGGGATAATTCCCCTGAAAGGAGAATGAATACAACTGGTAGAAACAAATGGCAAGGTACCCAAATACAAAGGAAATGTAATGGAAATAGAGTGACTCCGAGATACAAAAGGGAGATGCACTCTCATATTCTCCACACCCCCTCTGTAGCTCCATTTTGTAGTGTATGGAGGCTACTGGGGTATGTGAGAAAGATCCACCAAGAACGTAACAGTAGCAGCAGCACGAGCACAAAATAGGAAGTCATCATCTAAGAATCCATAGCCTCCAAGTGGTATCGACTATGTGGGATCTCTAGGTACTCCATAATATGTCCACCAGATGGATCAAGCGAATGCTCTAGAGATATGCCACCAATGAGGTACATGAGCGGAACAAGATCTCACTGGACGAGATCACCTCCATGCGAGATAGGTAGGATGACTCCATGTGGTATGTCAGAACCTCCAAAGCTTTCATCGTGTCCACCATACTATGTGTAGTGCCAAGAAGTAGGTCCTGTAAGAGTGAAACATAAAGCATGGAGCATAAAATCATAGTCACATGGTAGTACATCTGTGTGTTGAAGTCCTCCATGGAGTGTACAAAGTCCTGATGTGTGTCGGTAGAACCTTGGAAGCCCCCTCTGAATCAAGAAGCTGGCTCATAATAGGATCCAACTGAGTGATAAATCCAACTAGATGCAGGAGTGTCCTGTGGTAAGTGAACAGATACTGGACTCCATGAATGGAAAAGTACATGCTTAGAATGCTGCTGTAGATGAGGTAAGTGGACTCTCGAAGATCGGAATGGAAAATGACGAGTCACTGATCCTAGAGTAATGCCTAACTGAAGCTGAGGTGAAATATAAACCTTCAATGGGACGATAGGTATATCCATCTACGGTATAAGCAGAGATGATATCTTTGATTCCTCATCCAAAATTGTACCATGATCGAAAAAGTCATGTACAAAGAGAGCATGCTCCATATAGTGTGACTATTCAAAAGTGGAATGGTCCCCCTCTAAATCTGAAATGGGAGGATCCAAAAGGGATGAATACTTAGAGTATTCATCAAAGGCGAAGTCTTTGGTTACTGTAACTGAGTGACTCTTTGGGTCATAGAGTTTGTAGGCCTTTTGTCGCTCGCTGTACCCAATGAAAATGTACTGCTTAGGCTGATCATTATCATGGCCTTGGACGTAGGCATCACTACCAAAGATGCAAAAATAGCTCGCACTTGGTTTCTTCTTAAAGTAAGTTTCAAATGGGGTTTGGTTCTTCAAAACATCTGAGAAACCTCTATTCTGAATGTGTATTGTTATCTGTACTGCTTCACCCTAAAACTTTAGTGGAAGCTGCTTTTGTCTAAGCATAAATTTGGCCATTTGGATCACACTTCGACTCTTTTGTAATGCAATACCTGGTTGAGTATCTTGCTTGACTTGATACTTGATTTCATGTTGCTTCAAGTACTTGGAGAAGTTTTGGTTGACAAAGTTACTATCTCCATCAGATCGGATGATCTTCAAAGAACTTGGAAAGTCTTCTTCAATTGTTTTTGTCCACTCATTAAACTTGGAAATGGCATCTTCTTTATGCTTGAGTGAATAAACCCATGTGTATCTAGTGAAGTCATCTACAATCAGGAAGAAGTAAATTGACCCACTTAGAGAAAGTGTACTCATAGGTCCACAAATGTCGATATGAACTAATGCTAAGGGTTTATTTGCAGAAATGGATGCTTCTTTGGACAAAGAGAAAGTTGTTTGCTTGTCACATGTTTTGCAATTCAATTCCACTTGTGCGATCCTAGATAGACCTTTGACAAGATGATTGGAAGAGATCTTAGCTAAGCAAGAGGTATGTCCAAATCTGTAATGCCACAAGTTGAGACTTGAATCCTTGGCCATAAAACTTGAAAGCTTGTAGAGACCATTATCTTCATATCCTTGAGCCATCACTTCACTAGATTTGTGATCAATGACTTGAACTTGGTTGTGATCGAACTGAACCGTCATGTTGCACTTTGTGATTCTTACAGAAAGAAGATTCTTACAGAGGCTTGGTACATAAAGAACATCTATTCATGACTTGGTCTCACCTTCAGAGTTGATGACTTGAACTTTTCCTCTTCCTTGGATTTCAATGCACTTGTTGTCTCCAAGGTAGACTTGTCCTTGATGCTCTTCAAACTCATGAAAATCATCTTTGTCATGGCACATGTGGGATGAAGCACCACTATCAAAAATCCATTCTGTCTTGGGAGTGGTTGCCACAAGTGCTTTGTGTTCAATTGTGAGAAATAGGTCTTCACTTGTGCAATGAGAATGATGTTCACTCTTTGAATTAGACTTAGACTTGTCCTAGTTCTTTTCCTTGAAGCAATATTTTTCAATGTGACCAGGTTTTCCACAAAAATTACAAGTGAACTTCTTCGATGAATTATGCAATCCTTGCTTAGATCCATTGCTAGCATGATGACTTGAGGGTTTGCCTTTAGTGGATGGGTCTTTGGCCTTCATGGCAAATTCCTGTGAGGAAGTCGATTTGGCTCGCAAGTCCTGAAGGAGCAATAGTCGACGAACCTCTTCCCAAGATAAGACTTGGCTGCAATTATACAAAGTTGTGACAAATGTCTCGTATGACTTAGATAACTTGTTGAGAATTCTAATGGCCATGTCTTCACTAGATATCTGCCTACCACATAGTGCTAATTTACCCTGTTATCCTCAAATTGGGCTATGACCTTAGTAATTGTGTCCTGTGGCTTGATTGTCAAATTATGAAACTTAACCTCTAATGCATATATCTTCGAAGGGGTCTTGTCTTCATACAAAGCGGCTAACGTATCCCAAGCATCCTTTGACGTTTTGCAAGTAGTGATATGTCCTTTTGTCAATTCGTCGCAGGCAAGTAACAGATGACCTAAAGCTCTTTTGTCCTTGACATTCCACACATGCCAATTGTCTAAGTTGGTATGCCTATTAGGTTCGGAGTATGACCCATCTATTACCTCATGAAGAAGATTCGTGTAGAGATATGCGCACATGACATCTTTCCATAGATTGTAATTTTGTCCATTGAGGCGTTCATCCTTGGGCATAAAAATAGGGGTGAAAGAGGGTAAGAAGCTAGCCATGGATAATGAGCTACCTTCACTTTTGGTCATTACAAAGCTTTGAGGATAAAGTGTTTCAAAACACTATCAAGGACACTTGCCAATAATACCGCTTCAAAATAATTGTAAAGCTTGAAATGAACAATTGGGCACCATACTTAAAATTCTTGGGGGTAGGGAGGGGGGGGGTAGAGTAGCCCGACACTTGCAGAAACACCAGGATGAGTTGACGCGAGAGGAGCGGGCTTAAAGTAGCCGGTTGGGCAGAGAAAGACACACTTGGGGACTTAGAGTAGCCTCCCCAGGCAGACACATACACAATTTCTTCTTTCCTTATACGCTTGATAGTTACAGAGTTTGCACTTAGTGCTAAAATGTGCCCAAAAATGAGTTTTGGTACCCTCACAAAGTATCCTTGAAAAGTGGGTTTAGGATTGCAATCAATTGAAGTTTATGTGAGAGAGGGATGGCCAAGTGTATGGTTACAAAGGTATTTTAATGAGTCATAAATATGACTTACAAGGTCCATCAAAATTGGACAAGCCATTGCAGACAATTCAGAAATTTGCCATCGTGAGCCTTTATAAGTTTTTATGGCTTTAAAATCTCAAATGGAATGATTGTTTTATCAAAACAATCTTCCAAATATGTACTCATTGCCGCCATATAAACTAATTTATCACGTATATGTCATGGACTGAATGTTCTTGAAAATGCAAGTTTAAGAATTTCTAATTGCGCAAGTTCATGTAATTTTGCACCTATCGCGCATCTAATTTTTCGTGAGTTATCATGTGGATGGACCAACTCGGCTAAGATGAATCGAAATCCATCATTGAAACATCATTACTAATGTCACGAGAAATGTGCCAAAATTCATAGATAAGCGTAATGGACAATCAACCCTCTGTGACATCACAGATGAGGGCATCATCTACAAACCGCCTTACAAACTAGTGCCACAGACTGTAGTATGCATCACACAATACGAATATTGCTAATAGCACGGAGATAATGAGTCTTCTAGCTCCATCTTATGAAGCGCTCAATCACTATGTGTGTTATCGAAAAATAACGCAGCTTTCTGTGGTGCACCTGGAATGGAGACTGGAGTGCTACATCAATACTGATGTCAGTAGACAGGAGTGCTAATGTCCGCACTTTGATGAGCTCTAAATTGGTAGGCTATCGCCATAATTGACAGGCTTCAGTTTGGCAAATTTCATCCGCTGGCCTTATACAAAGAGCTCGGAGGATTACAGAGTGCAAAGTTTAACCATTGTGACAACCAAAAGAGAGCTCACTCTCCCTCGCTCTCTCTCCAAACTTGATTGGTGCGCCGAGCAGAGGAAATCAAGAAGAAGCATGTGCAGCCGAGTCTAGAACAGAGCATCTGTTCTCTCTCTCTTTCTCTCTCTTGCTCTCTCTATCTTCTCACAGAGATGGTGCTTGAGCAGAGATTGAGCTGCGTTTCTAAAACGGGAAGTGTTGTATTGCCTTTGAAAGAGCTGCAAGACTTCATTGAATCATTCCTCGGCTGCTGCAATGGTGAAAGAGCTTGTTGATCTGTTGACAGAGATCATGCTCAGACCTCACAAGTCCTTTTCTCTACCACCGCTGTGCTTTGCGTAGTTGGTTGCCCTTTTTTTGAACCTTAGATAGCCAAACTTAGCTAGCGAAGGTTAGTGTAATGTGGCTTTGCTGCTCACAAAGAAGAGAAACTGATCGTAGTGTGGCGCTGATGCACACAGAGAAGTGATAAGCTAGAGGCGCACATAGGCTTGTTGTACAGGCCGAGGTGCAACTGTATAGACCGAGATGAGTGTCGGCCTCTGTCGGTCAAGCTGATAGTGCAGCTCATACGCTAGTTTGCACAATAGAAGCAGTCAACCCAACTGGTTGCCTATACGGGGTTGCACAAGGGTCTGTGTAGGTAGAGATAGTCTTAGAACTCCTTTTAGCTATTGTAGATCCTAACAGGTGGCTTCTTCCTGCTGTGGGATCTTACATATCGTTTTCTCTTATTGGAGAAGCCAAGATGTCTGAATTTGTCCGCTCTTTGTTATGATAGAGAATGTTGCCTCCACTAGTGTTCTATCATGCGCTCTCTCCGTGTTGCAGATTGGTGAGGGAAGACAACATTGGAGGCCATTACTTGAAAGAAGCCAGAGACTCCATTGTAGTGGGCTAAAAAAAGATTGAACAAGGCAAGTGTTCGTGATGAGGCGTTGCAGGAGAATGCACAATGTGCTGTTTAAAGAATGATGATCGTGATTGGATGCTCCAACAACTATGCAATCGATGTGCTTTCTTTCCTATCCATGCAAGGGGGTCGCACTTTCTTCCCTATCCATGGAGGAGGGTTGTAGCTATGGCGTCCTTCACAACAACATCACCTTCCTTCACAGCAGCATCACCTTGCTCTTGCTGCAGCAACTACAATACTACAGAGGCTATCCGAGACAAAAAAAAAAATCAAAGAGTCTTTCTAAACACTGCAACTACTTGAGATCCTTCAATTACTTCACAAAACGACCATCGACATGTTTATAAACACTATCAAAAATTGATATGCATGCTATTTGCTCAACAAAGTGCCATGTTGTATGACAACACAATATAGAGTCTCCACAAAAGAGGGGGGAAAATGGGGTTAAAGTGGTTACAAAATGATGAAGAAAATGGGTGGGAGGGTGGGAAAATGGGCAAACTTGCTACCCAAAATGCTATATGACCATGAGCTTGATGGCTAAAAGATCCTCTCAAGCACCACCACCACCACTAAAAACACCGCCAAACGCACCACCAAGACCTCCACCTAACGCTCTGATACCATGTAGAGAGTACGCATGCGAAAGCAAAATGAAAAGTAAATTACTCTCACAAAACAAAGAATGTGTGAGACACGAAATGAGTAGACCATGAAATGAGTAAACTCATGTGGATTAGAAATGAGCTTGCCAAGAGCATGGAGTAGGCTCCTCAAGCTTCTAACTAAATACAAATGGGGGAGAGGCCCTCCTTATATAGATTTCTGGGGGGCTCTGCAAAATACATCTCATGTGGGATAATTCCCCTGAAAGGAGAATGAATACAACTGGTAGAAGCAAATGGCAAGGTACCCAAATACAAAGGAAATGTAATGGAAATAGAGTGACTCCAAGATACAAAAGGGAGATGCACTCTCATATTCTCAACACATATAACATTCATGAATTGTGCAGAAATTCAATCCTTAACAAGGTGATTTTCCCTTACCTAACCCCCCCCTCCAAAAGTCGATTCATTTCCCCCACCATTCATCTCTTCTCATGTGAGGGATGAGTTTCTAAAATGGATGGAGCAAGAATTTGATCCATAATTTGCAATTTTGTCTCTACATAGATTAATGGGGTTTTGATATGATTTAATTATACCACTAGAGCATGTAATATCATCTCAAGGATATGTGTTTTCTTTACCAAATATGCATATTGTTTTTTTGTTACAAACTCCTCATACATATTTATGTATTGTTCCTCTTCATGCATTTCTAGAGGGATTTGGTCTCTACATAGATTAGTGGGGTTTCGATATGATCTAATTATACCTCTAGGGCATGTAATAGCATCTCAAGGCTATGTGTTTTCTCTACCAAATATGCATATTGTTTTCCTGTTATGAGCTCCTCGTACATATTTATGTCTTGTTCCCCTTTAGAAATATGAAGCATCAAAAAAATGATGATGAAACTTGGCATGCAAAGCAAAACATGGAACAAACACTAAAACCTTCCTTGCCAAACTTTAATAAAAAATTCAAAGCATAATTAAAGCATGTATGCTTTGAATTATCATTGATGCACCAATAGGCATAGAACTCAGATTTCAAGCCAATACAAGTACTTTTTCATCATTTTTGAGATTTTTGGAATTTATTAAAGATTTCCAAAGCTTTCTCTTATCCCAAGCCTTCAATTAAATGCCAAAACACATCTCAAAGTGAAAACACTTAGGTTGGATCCTTCAATGAACAAGACACTATGTTCGAAAGCAAATCAAAGGTAGTTATCATAAATTAAATACACGCATAGAAAATTCAATGCATATCCTTCCACGAAGATGTTTACATAAAGGGAATAGTTCCTATCAACAGCATTGAAACAAGTTATTGAACATTCCAAAAGGATTGTTGAGGATAAGATTATGGGAACTAAAAACTAACAAATATGCCAATGGATCATGGAGAGAAATAAAGAGAGAGAGAGAGAGAGGGAGGGAGGGAAAGAGAGAGAAAGATATGTTGAATTGTCTCTTAACTCCTTTGCTATATGAAGCCTCAACTCTCTTTCATGTACTTCAAATCTACATATGTAGAGAAAGAAAATATAAACAAATCGATTAAAATATTTGATGGGTAGCCCTTTTCCTCCTTTTCTTCTTCCTTCCATTATTCTACTTCCTCTTTTTCCCTTCTCTTTTTTTTCTCCCACTCTTCTTTGCTTTCCTAAAGGGCACACAAAATTTCAATGTGAATAATTGGTTGATCCCAAATATGAGAAAACAAGGATGCTTGAAGTCATACATAGTAACCGCATTCACTTAACAACAAGTGAAGAGGGGGAGAAGTTGTATGCCCTCTCCTCCTCCCTTGTCCTCAAGCACGCTTGAGAGCCATATGGGATGGTGTCTATGCATGAAAGGAAGAGAGGAGAGTAGGAAGCTAAAGTACTTTATTGTTTGATGATTGGCTTGTGCTAGCTTATATAAAATTGTGTGGACACAAGGGATGATCAATCAAGTACTCGTACACTAGTTGAAACAAACTCTTTGTTCTCTTCCCCACCAAGCAGTCACTAAAGACCTTGGGTCCAACACACTATCACGCTTTTTGAGATGGCATACAACCAATCATGTGGCAAGTACACAAGTCAGTGAAATAAGTGAACCCTTAATTATATGACATTGTTTATGCATATTTACATGATACTGGCTAAAAATATGAAGAAAATTATTCCTTGAAGTCATTTTTACAAAATTATGTGATCGCCACCACACATGATATATTGATGAAAATAAAATTTGTAATTACAAAGGTAATCAAAATTCTTCAAAAAGTTCATTTTTAAAAATGTTTGTCTCCTCTTATGACCTAAATGCCCAATTTCTTCACATCAAATTCTTCGTGGCTTTTCTCTTCAACTCTACTTCCATGATTGCTTTAACAACTCCCTTTGCTCTTTAATCATTTTGGCTTTACACATTTTCAACATCCTTTACTATTATTTCCAAATCTATTTGTTATTATTGTCCTTGGTCTTGGTTTTGATTTTGATGTATGATCAATACATTTTTCTTTGCCAAATTAAAATGCCTAGTCAAGACTAATGCCCCTTGAGAACTTCATTCTTCACCAAATTCCTTTCTTAAATTATTAGCATTGGCATTAAACATGACAATGCTTTCTTTGGTACGGATGAATGTCCTCAAAAATCTGCATGTAAGGCTTAAATTGCACAAGCAAACTTCCTCCTTTTACTATCATCATCCATATTAATACCAACATATACAAGTGACTCAAAAGTACTCTTAAACTTTAGAGTATATTGATTGCATAATCATCTATCCATTGTATGCAATTCATTGATTACTTCTAGGTTCCTTGCTTTACTATTAGTATTATGTAATGCAGTCAAGTTGTTTTAGGCTTACATTGGAGCTTTAGCATCCCTTTTGATAGCTTATCCTTACAAACTAGTCATTAAACCTAAAAATTACAATTGGATAGAGTGAATGAGCATAGTTCCAATGAGTTTATCTGTATCCCACAAAGCAAGTATAATTAGCCCAAAGACCAACTAGTAGACTAGAATTACTATGTCAAGGCTCGATTGGATACTTGCTATATCAAATGCATACAACTCATGCTCTTACCAATAAGTTTTCATGCTTGAAGACCACTTGGTAAATGGCCAAAGACTACAACATCAACTCCCTAAATGTCCATCTCAAAGTGCCTAAACACCATTGAGTTAGCATCCGATTGCATAAAACTATCCAATATGAACTAGATTTTAGACTCACCCTCCCCAATACAAGAACGATTGGCATAAGAAATTCCTCAAACACTCATGGTTCTATGCTCAATCATGATACCTTGAATGTCAACATCATCATCTTTTATGCTCATTATCTAATGGCCATTGAGTTAGATCCCAATTGCATAAAAGTAACCACTATAAAGATATAGGCTTTTAACTCTCATGCTCCCCAATACAAGAACCACTAGAATAAGAGTGTTTCCAAATATTCGTAGTACTTGATTTGTATGCACTCAATCATGACGTCTTCAATGCTACCAAACATCACCTTTTACGCTCCCTAATGTAAATCATCCTATACATTTAGATAATCTAGATTCAATTTATATAACATGAGGTTTATATACATCAATAACCAAATGGCCCTTTCCATTATCCATTCGCCATTTCAATAAAAAATTGTGACTTCATAAAATCACTTGAAACGCCGTTGCAATTTCAAAGTTAAAGTCCGGGGGAGTAGGCCTCGGCCGAACCTCCATTTTAAAAAAAATAATAAAAAATTTTAAAAAAAAAGAGAGAATGTATGTACACTCTGTTATATCACACTTCCATACAAGTATCATAATTAGATCTTTACCAATGAAGCTTTCTAGAATACTTAAAATAGAGTTTTACAAAAGCTTCACAGTTTACATAGATTCATACATAAGCCCTCTAATTTGGAAACCAAGCCTAGTATGCAGTTGGATTACTTTTTTTCCATATAAAATCCAAAGACATGTCTTTTGGCATTGAAATCACCTCAAATGAAGCCCATTTATGAAAGCCTTCAAGCTTATTAAAATATACAAGGTGATGTTGTCTCAAGTTGTAACCTTGCCATGATACTATATCAAGGAGAAGATGAGAGAGAAAGAGCTCTTACACACCAACCTTTTTTTTTTTTTTTTTGGAGTTGAGGATAGGGGCTCAAAAGAGTTATCCCACTTAGAAGGCAGAATCATTCCACCTCCATCATCCTTGCACTCATACAAACACATAAGGACAAGAAAAAGAGACCAAATATAGAAGCACACATTATTATCGTTCAATTTCTCTTGTTACAAAAAGAGAGAGTCCAAAATGACTCAATATAATATAGCAAGGTAGTATGATATGTAAAAGAAAGTACATCTAGAAAACTTAGTAAATGCTAATAACTCAGCTAGTAAAATATATGATACATAAAGCATGTCAATCAAAACCCAAGTGAAATGCTCTAGAGCATAGCTGCATCCAACACACGTGTGCGTGCACATACGCAAGATAAAAAGAAAACAGCTTTTTTTCAAGGAAATGTCATCACGAAACATCATGTGTTTAGGTTCCTACCTCAGCATCCCTCCTCTCTCACTCTTAATTCTTATCACAGGCACTTCTTTGCTATTTCAATTTTGATAAAGCCCTCCTCTACTCAATTAGTCTATGTGACCATTCACTTATTCCCCTCTCCTCACACCATTCTGTATAATCATTAGGATATGTGATCCTCTACTTACAGCCCCCTCTTCTCACCCTATCCCCACTCTACTCCCCTTATTGTACGTATCATATTCTTAAAAACCCCCCCCCAACACACACAAAAGAACACAGAGGAAAATGTAATGCTCAATTCCACTATGAATGACGAATTTATTCAAAATAGAGGCCAGCCTAAACAAAACCATTATACAGGAGAAGAAAATTATGAACTCATGACTACTTGATTTCATCCATTGGTTCTTCAACAGGCCCTACAAAAAGAGAACAAGGAACAGATACAAAGCAGACATGCATGGAACACTGAAAAAGAGACCCGAGGAAATTCTTCTTGAGATGATAAGGTTTGATACAGTATTAAACTTCAAATTATCGGTACACATGATTTCTCAAAACACAAGTATTTATGCACAACAATTCTTGGTTGCTTGCTAATTAAATGAAGAAAGGATTCAAAGCTTTTGCTTTCTTACAATCCAAACAATAAATACAAGTCATGATTCTTTTACAAATGGTGATTTCATTTCGAGATTTTCTAAATATACAATGGGAAAACCCCTTCCATTAAAAATTTAATGATGTAACCCAGTCATTGAGAACTTACAAATCACCTGCCCACTTACCACGGCAAGAATAATGATGCCAAATCTAGAAATAATATTTGAATAAGTGTATGCATATCCATCACCATTGACCGAGTGTAAATAGTGGAAAAATCCTGCTGTAGAACGGAGGGGACTACAGATACTACGCTTCAAGTTGAAGTTTCTCCTTGAAGAAAGCAAAGATATCCTTCATCTCTGCAGAACTCGTAGTGTGGCCCAACCTGAACCACAACGCAAAAGGAAAAAGGAAAAAGATAGCAATTTAATGATATTCAGAGACGTCTGCACCCAGCAATGAACTGCAATGAAAGAATGCTTTGAGGATGCCGTTGACATCATACAATGTTCTGCATTGTTGAAGGAAAGACTAACTACATCAATAAAGACTACATTTATTCAAAAGGCATGTCCTCCACAACAAACAAAATAGAACATATACAGATTAGATGGACCTGATAATCTCAAAAACATGCTTTTAGCTGTCAATGAATGTGTACTACTTGTTGACAACTACTAAGTTTCAAACAGAAAATATCAACTAGTTCATTAACTTAAATCAAATATTAGTGTCAT
This sequence comes from Ceratopteris richardii, assembly GCA_020310875.1. NCBI lineage: Eukaryota > Viridiplantae > Streptophyta > Polypodiopsida > Polypodiales > Pteridaceae > Ceratopteris > Ceratopteris richardii. The sequence continues at coordinate 117,774,256 of CM035420.1, forward strand.
TGTTGCTCAGATTCTACTACTCCCAACAAGAGATCTGGTTGGACAAATGTAGCTGAGTGCCCTGTTTGAGAATGTACTGGAATTCCTCTGTACCAGTACATTCACACAAGAATTAGAAAACATGATTGTCACCATAAAAAAAAGGGTAGCCTAAAAAATATTGGGAAGTTCTACATATGTTGACGTCTATACAAAATACATCACAATTATACTTCACGCAAGGAATTTTCATTGTGAGGTTCACTTAATTAATGCGTGTAAAAACCATTGATAGGCACTCATTATATCTGCCAAGTTCCAACCACATCTATCAAAGGAAATAACCATAAACGATTTTAGTTGATAAACTTTCTTGAGGCTGCCACCTCTATCAAAGAAAAGAACCACAAATGATTTTGGCTGATAAACTCTCTTGAAGGATCCTGATCTAACATGTAGAAATGCAAGTATCACTTGACCGAATTTGACATGAATGCATACTTACTTTGCTATATGTAAGTCAATGATTCTGAGCTTTACAGCCAAACTAGCAGAACTAGCTTTTACTTTGACATATCAAGTACCCACAAGTTTCCACAACCTTTTAATGCCTAACTTGCACCAAAGTTTAAGTCTTGCAAGGGATATCAACTAATTAATGTGAGAAAATGACTTGCACACTAAAATTGGTAGCCTCTATGTTAAATGAAGTAACTTTGTAAGTGACATTTCCAATTCAAAGACTTCACACCCCGAAGTGCTAGAGCACTCAGCATATATGAAGCATACAAGCCAGAAATTTACCAGTACAGGATGGAAATTACCATGTTAAAATATAGCGTATCATTGATGAATAAAGTACTCTGAACAAAGAAATTACCATTGATATGTCTTGAAGTCAATGCTGTCAAAACCCATGCCCTGAAGAGTAGATGCAGATTTTTGCCCATACTTGTACAAAACGATATCATCGGCTGTTAAAACAAAATAGTGAAGTTAAGAAAACCATTTATTTGATGAAGAAAATGATGTTAAAGATGAATTGGAAGTGCTTCACTAATGATCAAACCACTCAAAAGTCATACATGTCCCATGACCCATAAATATGGGGTAATTTTTTGCTTGTTCAGTTGCATGAGGCTTCTCTCTGAAACGATGTTGTAAAGTTCTAAATTACACAAATGTTCATTTTAGTCCATGGTAAACCCCAAAAAGCGATATAATATTAGAGTGCAGAAATGGCCTGAAATGCAGATGTATACTACCTTGCAGATGGAAGCCATCCACTAATGGTGACTGTGATATCAAGTTTACATGGAAAATCAGACCCGTCACCATATGATCCAAGCACAGAGCATGCTGTTGAATACAGACTGGTAGCTGCACCCTGGCTGAAGCCACCAACTCCTAGCTTTACTGCATGCAGATGTTTGTTAAATAAATATGTGGAAAACAAATGTGTTAGCCTTACCCTAAATGAGCCAGAGTAGCACATTTAAATGAAGAATTAGAAGCAAAAAAAATTACAGAATATTTGCCTCGATTATACACCAAAAGTATATCGTACATGGACAAAAACAGGAATATGACTAAGAATGTTTGCCTTTTTGTACACCAGATAGGTATTGATAACCTAAAGTCTGGCTGAAACTAGGCAATCCCCTTTTCAATCACACAGTCAGCCGTTGCCAAATGATTTCTGATACACCAAGCTGGCTTCAATGATGACTAACTGTGGTTAACAATCAGTGAATGCAGTACAAACCTTCACTATCACTCGGGAGATTTCAGCATATGCAGAAGTTGATAATGTTTCTTTGTTAAATTAAAAATAATGATCATAAATTTTCTATAAGAACTTAGAAAACCAAAAACAACAAGCATGCACACACTATATTTGATGACATCAACTGATCATCTTAAACTCCTGACCACTTCCCGATTAAATGTCAAAATTACATGCATTGCCACAAATATCAAGTGATGTGCACATGCAGCAAACATGACATTATGGACAATAAAGGTGATGATTAATACTAGAAAATGAGGCAAGGAAGTTGCATCTAAGTGTATCCCTTCAGAATTTTTACAAAGGATGTAATTTGAAACCATTCTAGTTCGTCAAAGAACAAATTTAGTCCACAAAACAATACAAGACTCGAATCTAAACCGGTCAATGAGTCTTATACAAACAACCCACATCCCACTGAAAGGTCCAAGATCTTAAGCTTTGACTACTTGAGTATCAAGCTTGAGCTTCAACCTTCAACTTGAGAGAAAGAAAGAGACTTCAAACTTCAGCCTTGGTGTGTGGAGAGAGAGGAAGAGACTTCAGCCCTCTCTTTTTAGAACGATTTCAACCCATTGCCCTCTTGAGCCTTGCTCTTGAGTATTTTTGTAGTCTAATCCTGAGCCTACTCTTTTTACCCTTTGAGTTTTATGATTTATCATCATGGGAAGAACTCCTAATGTTATTCGAAGCCATGTGAAAGAGTTTGGCAGAAATACACGGCAATGCAAGTACTGCATGGAGGTTTACACGGGCACCGCATCTCGTATCAAGGTTCATCCCCTCGGCTTAAAAGGTGGAGGCATTGGACAATGCACTTCTATTCTCCCATGGATTGTTAAGGAGCTAACTGTTCAGCTTCAACTGAGTGATGGAGTGGGTAAGATGCCATTTGTGTATCACAAAATCATATGAACACCTTGTGCATCACATAGCTTACATTTACTCTACTAGGGAGGATTCCATGGGTAAGAACCATCCTAGATAAAGCCAAATCCATAGTGAAGTTTATCACTAGCCACCCAAAAATCCTAATACATCTTTTACGATCACTTCTCAAATTTCAAAAAACATTCTCTCACACATTTTTCTTACATGTACATAGTCATTGATAGAGTCTTGAGAGTGAGGAAGGGTCTTCTACACACATGTATTTTAGAAAAATCGTATCAATTATTGAAAGTTATAGGAAATTCTCTCTTCATAAGTTTTCACCATTCATCATGGGAGAGGATGACCTTTGGGTGAAGGGAGAGATACTGGTAGCTGCTATGCAGCATATATACACTGTGCTCCGTATTACACATGGTGAGTAGGACTCTTGGCCTTGTATATGAGTATATCAACCGTATACAAGATTGCATCCAGCAAGTCAATGGACTTTCAGAGATAAAGTTTGTTCATTGCACCTTGTTTAATTTTTTATGTTACATATATGATGTATGATTATTGATAATTACTTAAATATGTTTTTAAATTTTTTTAAACAAAGAAGGATTTATGTGAAGCTGTCCAAAGTCAATGGGATTGGTTTCATAAACAAATCCATGCAATTGCTCGTATTCTTCACCCATTGTGGAGAAATAAGGAGCCATGCACAAATGAGATTCTTAAGGATAGTTGGATCGAGTTCATCTCAGGATGGACAAGTAGTGATGTAACTCTCTTATCTCACTTGGCGGATGAGAAAGTAAGGTTTTGTAATATGGAAAAATATTTTGGACCGCCTATGGTACGACTACAAAAGAATGAGCTTTCTCCTGTCACATGGTGGGAGAAATATGGAGTTAATTCTCTTTTATTGGTAAGTGTTTTTTTAATAAATATTTCATAATAATGTCATTACTCATTACTCATGTCTCATTATCAAAGAATCAAGTCTAATTAACTCTAGTATGTGTGAATTGCAGAGAAACTTGCCTTGCGAATACTTTCGCAAGATTGCAGTAAAAGACCTGTAGAGAGGAATTAGAATACATGAGCTCTATTCCACACAAAAAAGAAGAATACATTGAGCTCGACACAACTTAAGAAGTTGGTGTATTCCCATTGCAATCTAAAGTTGCTAGAGACTTAAGGACATAATATTGCTCCTTTACAAATAAATAAATTCTCTAACATTCAGTCATGCATTTAAAATTTAAATGTGTATTTAGTTAACTCTAAATTATAATTTTGCAAATTTTAAATTACAAGTTAATTTAAATTATATTGATATCAGCCTTATCAAAGATATCCCTCAAATCCGGCAGGAGCAAAGAGACATCTTTGTGATGCTTGCGATAAGAGTCTAAGAGACATGCACATCGGACTCAGCCGCACTCGAAGGGATAGACCTCACATTGGTACAAGGTTTAAATTATCATATAAAGATGATAATATTTTTCTTTCTTCATTCTAGTTTCTAAATTCTAATATATTGTTTTATTAAAATATTGTGTTACTTGTAGATGATCCATCATTGCCATCTACTAGTCGGCCACAAAAGTATTATTCGAGACAAGATGAACAAGATCATGAACCGTATGTTTAGACATCTAACGTTCGCGATACTGGTGGCCTTGGGACTTCTACAAAGGATGCACATGATTGGGAAGAGTTATCAGCCTCGTCTCCTAGTAGAGATGGTCTTGGCCCAGAAGCTGCAGTGATTGCAACTCAGTTTGGACATTCAGAGTCAGATAATAAATCATCGTGATTCGTGGGCTAGTACATTTGATGAGGATCCCGTAGATAGTCATCTTAAATTATAGTATTGACAGTTTTCAATGATTCAGTGATAGTGATCACTCTTATGGTTTTTTGTATGACATTGCCACTTATTATATGGTTTTTGTATGCCAGCAACTAGTGTTATTCATGTATATCTTTTACTTTTCATGTAATGAAATGTCATTGATCATTATCTCATTTATGATGTAACTTGCAACATGGATATAAGGTTCATGTTCTATCATTCATTTAAGTTCTATGATGTATGGTATCATGTGTCAAGATTCAATGCTCACAAGTCAAGATTCACAACAATCGAGGCTTATCGATGCAATGGGGAGGGTATACAAGGTCTTAGAGTAGGTATTTTATGTGTTTTTGGCACTAAAATGTATAAATGAGTTGAATAGGTATTGTGCATACCTTAAATACAAAAAAAATAAAGATCTCTCTTTATGAATAAAAACCTCATTTTTTTTTTTACCCTCTACAATTTAAACGATTTGAATCTTTACTTCATACTATGAATGTGACCGAGCCACCATTCAGAACTTGTCATGTAGAATGGTACCCCACATTAATATTGTTAGTTCATGAAAGAAAAATGGCCTTCTTAGCAAAGATGTACAACACTCACACCCAAAGATAAGTATCTGTACTCTTACCAAATAACTCGAATAAACAAGCCAATTACCTCTCTTAAAAGGCTCATTGGCTCAAGTAAATTGCGAGAATTTTTCTTCACGTTCATAAATATTAATACAGATTTGTATACACCTTAAAAGTGTTCCAGCTTCATTATGTGCTGCTAACTCTCAATAGAGAGTTAAAAGGTCCTATCAAGTCTAAACAAGGTCAAAATTTAGTGCCTGTGTTTTTCAGTGATTGCAAGTGCACCAAAATTAGAAGCTGGTTTTTTAAAAGCCGCTTCTATTATTTTTTAGACATAAAGAGGTCACACCAAAAATAGAGCAGCCCAACTATTACTAGATTAGTGCTACCACATCCATATTTAGCCTATAAAAGAACAAACTACTAATCTACCACATCCATATTTAGCCTATAAAAGAACTTTGGCATAGTAATTTATCTCTCACTCAGGACATCATGTGCTGGTTCCTACTCAAGTTGGCCAAGTACATCAGCCATCAAGTGGTGCAGACTTCAAACACAGCCATTTAAGCTTCATACAGCCTCATGCGCTTCCATAATTATGTGATTGGATTTCATGCACTGCCATCTTCAATCTAATTCAAGCTTTTTCTACTTCATAATCTATGTTCAACCTATACACTCAATCCACAGTCCTTTTCTCATTCTCTAACAACTATACATAACCTTCGGCCTCATGTTCTCAACCTAAACATGTAAATTCAGCCAACTTTCGGCTTCTTCATAGATTCTTTGAAATTTAGGGTAATTTTAATGCACACACAGCATGTTCTTGCTGCTTTTCAATCATACATTGCTTCGTAACTCATAATTTTCATTAACATAGTTCCAATTCAGAATATTCTCTACTTTGTTGATCAAAATTTACCTCTTGCTGTGTTTTCCTCTCCACTTGTAGATTTGAAGATCCTTCATATTCCCTCTATATTATAACAACTTTTTCCAACACGGTCTCATAGCAAGATAAGGTAAAATTTTAAGGTTTTGAACCTTATCTCTATTTATTTCAGTTGCAATTTTTACAACACGTTATATTTCAATCCCTTTTTATTTCATTAATTTAGTTTTCTGTTTTTCATAAATACTCTGTTGGAAAACAATGTCACATTGAAGATAAAACCCTAATTTCCAGCAAACCCTAATTTTCAAAAATGGTCAAATCAGTCAAACATGGGTAAAAAAATTTATTGCATACTCTCAGAGTGCTCATCAAGAGCTGTCTATAACTAAATAACACTTAGCCACTGCATATCTAAAAACCCTTCAAAATGGAAACCCAAATTTTTGTTTTTCATGTGCTTTTCACATTATTATGATCGATGGCTGAGATTAAAAGGTTGAAAAGCACATTAAATCAAAGGTCTGTATGTAATCCTCCAAAAGCTAAATGTGATTTGGAAAATAAAAAAGCCTCCATAGACTGTTAACTGAATGCCCAAATAATGATGCAAATGCTCCAAATCTAACATCTCAAAAGAGGCATGCAAATCAATCTTAAATTCAGCAATATGCTTCTCATTAGGACGAGTGGGCAGCATGTCATCAACATATATAACAATGATCAGAAGTACATCATGTGCACGCTTAACATATAAGGTGCTCTCAGTTAGAATGTTCTCAAAACCATGTGCTAGCAAGCAGGCATGTATCTTCTCATATCAAGCACGTGGTGCTTGCTTCGAACCATATAGTACCTTTTTCAACCTGCAAACTTTGTTTTCATGCCCTTTTTGCACAAAACCATTGGGCTGGAAAACATACACTTCTTCATGTAAATCACCATTAAGAAATGCAGTTTTAATGTCCAAGTGATGTACATTCCAACCATGATGAGTTGCCCAAGCATCCTTTGCTCTCTTGCAGCAGAGAATGTGAGGGATAATTGCATGTTTGACAATCAAAGCTATCAATGCATGTGCCCAAGCATCTCTTCCCTCCCAACAAAGTCTTTGCATTAAGTGCAATAGGAACAGAAACACGACCAGGAAATTGAGTATCATCATCTTCAATGCCATCTACATCACCTCAATAATTGTATTTGTAGGTGTAGGAGGAGGGTTTTTCAATACCCTGCACAGTATTCCAAGACCCTTTTGCTACCAATACATGATGCATATGCCCACGATGGGTAATTGGTACCATCCAACTTATCCTCAATACATCATTGCTTCCAGCCATGGCCAATGACTAGCATTTAATAATTACCTAGCATCTTGTGTTAGGTTCCATTATGATTGAGTTTGCTCACTGCTTCCAAAAGTGATAGAAACTTCATTCGCAAAGCTTCTTATGAGATCATACCCATTTGGAAGGGCCACCCGCGGGGGGGGGGGGGGGGGGGTGGGTGTGGTGTTTTGGTTTTATGAATGTGTCTGTGTGTGCGCGCGCGCATGCACGACATGTGTGCATGCATGAACTCAGCCATATCCATTCTATTCATTCTTACTTGTATACCCAATATTGTTCATTGATAACATTTGTGGGGATGTCATAGTTTTCAGTTGATACTAGGTAAAATGGAGTTGAAGGCTATATAGACTTGCAGCTGACTACCATAAGCTTATGGTGCACTTTCATCTTCGGGTGAATTTGGGGTCCTCATTGTTAGAGGGTAGTAAATATCAAGACAAACCCCAAATCCACACTAAAATGAAAGTGCAACTATAACTATAAGCTCATGGTAGTCAACCACAAGACTACACAGTGATTGGCTCCATTATACATCATATCCACTAAATATTACAGCATTTCCACTAGCATCATCAATTCCCAATAATGGGTATAGTAGTTTGTTGCCTGCATTTGTTCTATTAATTGTCACCACTGAGAATATTTCTCATGACTGAAGTCATTAAGAATATATGCAAGTTTTAGCTCAGCATTGGTCACAACCTGAAAGAAATTATACAAGCTCATGTTGCTCCAAAACATTCTAAAATTCTGATTTGTGACAGATTTATTGTTTCAACATACTAGCTCTCATATTGTGAATATATCATTCAAGAAGGAAAATATCAAGCTCTCAATTTCTACTAGTGTAGAAGACAGTGTGATAAAAAGAGTATGTACAATTGATTATTGCAGTTGACAATGTAAAGCAGGAAGGACTCAACTCACCATCAGCTGGCTCTTCAGACAGAAGTTTAGCAATATGTGCTGCAGAAGCATCCAACCCTTCCAAGTCATTGGGCTCATCTTCAGAAAGCGATCCCACATCAAACCCTTCAAAACCACAACAAAACATAAGTGAAAGAAAGGGAGAGAATCAAAATTATAGGTGGTAAGGGAGAGAAGGGGGGATGTGACATGAAATGAAAAGATATATTAACATGTTTAAAAGGTCAAAAATGATCTATGAGACCAAAAAGTTGCGAACTGGCGAATCTGATATATATATATATATATATATATATATATATATATATATATATATATATATATATATATAAACATCCATGAAGTCCAAATCAGTCCATGAGACTTTACATACAATCATAAAGAATATAAAACCCTGTCAAAAACCCAAAGAAGTAGAAAGCAAGTGCAAAATTAGTAATGTATGGAATACATCATATGCTGAATCAGGGTATACAGTGGCAGGATGAGTAGTGGATATACATGCTATAAAATTACAATCATGATGGGTACACGAAGTCCTAGCTCCATCCTGGGAAATGTATGTGATTAAGTGGTATGCGAAATTTTCACTGTGATTTCTGCATCACATAGAGGATTTGAACCCTCAAGTATGAGGTAGTATATTATCCATTACAATGACAGAGATAAAGAGGGAGAGGAGGTGGAGTTTTTTTTTTTTTTTTTTTTTTTTTTGGGGGGAGAGAGAGAGAGAGAGAGAAAACCAGGAGATCGAGAGACAATTAGCAAGAAACTAAGTAAAATAGAGTGTATAACAGAAAATACTCATTCTCAATAAGAAAAACTCAAGCAACCAATAAAAAATAATTACAATATGAACATGTAATCAACTGCTTCCCTAGTTCACAAGTTTAATTAGTTTCCCGCACAGGAATAAACAAAGGGCACCTTACATGCGTTGACGGGAAAACCACCCATAACTGCAACACTCTGCACAGGTGCTGTAGGAACAAGCCACTTTATCTGTAAAAGAAACAAATAGTAAGTGTAGATCCATATTCCTATACAACATATGCCAGTTAGTAGCAAATGCTATTCCACGTACACAAACAGGCGCATACTATCACAGACACTGGGCCAGAAATTTTGTGCTAAGAAGAAGCCCACTGTCTATAGTAGACTTTACATTGTTGCTTCATGATTACAGAATACCACATACATATTTGAATTAACAGAGACTAGAAAGTTAGGAACATGAGATAAAGAATTACAGAGGCTACCAACTATCTTATCAAGCTCCACAATACATTCCCACTTTCAAGCAAATCCACCAATACAACGTCTGGAATTGTGAGTAATTGTTTGTGTACTCACATTTTCCAGTTGCAAATCTTGTAAAGCTGGAACCCAGCTGCAGAAATCAGATACACAGTTAATGGAATTGCCAATAAACTGACAAGCATATATAAGAAAGCCATTCATGATAAAAGAATACACCAAAACTTTTTTCTATTTCATCTATATATCAAATGATTGTAAATATCAAGTCGTGAATCTTAAAAAGCTGGAACCCAGCTGCATAAATCAATGGAAGTACCAAATAACTACTAGCACAGGACAAAGCCATTCATGATAAAGAATACACAGAAAAATTCCTATTTCATCTATATATCAGATAATTGTCAATACTGCGTCTTAAACTATAACATACAGAAAGATACCTTCAGGGATTTGATATCAAAGGTTATTAAAAGAAAGAGGAAGTGCATAAACAGTCGAAGCAGGGGAAAATTAGGGTGAGGGATATTGAACTTCACGCCATCATACTATGAAAAACAAATGTACAAGCACAGAAAATGCATGCATTTGATACAAATAATGACATAAAATTGAGACCGTACATAAAATTGTACTAAGAAACATAAAATCTGATTTACATAAAGAATATATACAACAACAGCTATATTAGGCTGAGTGAGTAAATAAGCTGAACTTAGAATAAAAAAGAGTGTTGAGATTGACTGCATGAATGGCATGAGGAGCTGAAGCAGATGCAACAACTGAATGATGGCTTCATTAAGCCAAAGCAGAGCATGAGGCACCGGCTGCAAACCAGCATGAGAGAAAACCGGTGGATATTGAGAACAACTAGCTGAGAAGCACTAACCAAAGACAAATCACTCATAGGTACAAGTTTAAGAAGATGAAATGGTGTAGTGCAAGTTGAGGGTGCGCCTTTCAAGTGTCAAAGAGAAAAGATAATGATTGTGTGAATGATTTGTGCTCACCTAAGAAGAGTTAAATAAATGTGGGTATCTATTCTAAAAAATCAAGCAAAGCCCTAACTTATTTAAAGTTAATTGGTCTTCCACATTTGGCGTAGCTCATTGAACAAATCTTCAAGAGCTTTTGGTTTTTATTAAATATTTGAAAATGGTAACTAAAATTATGACTAATTAATAATCTAATTGCTTATATTCCTGAATTCCTCTTTAATCAGATCCATTAGGAAAATGGCAAAACTGAAGATCCTTCTCTCTTGAGAAGACTGTCCTAGGTAAAGAAAATAAAGCAGGTCACATATATATCAAGTAAAATATGCATCTCTCAAAGTCCTTAAGCTAAGGAGGTAGAGGAAGAAACAAGTTAAGAAACTACCAATTCATGCATATATGTACGTAATTTTACAAGAGCAAGTATCCATGACAGTATGTGGAGCAATGAAGGTCCTATTGTACCTTACTTGCAAAGAAAACGATCTTCTCTCGACCAAAAATAATAATAATAATAATTAATAAAGGTAGAATGGGCTTTTAACATTAAGAACTCCATGGGCAAAACAGAAGGAGGTTCTCCAATTAATAAAAAAAAACCTATGGTTTGATGGTCCTCTAAGTACTTTTAAAAATTCTGTAAAAGATCATTTCGGATTTAGAAGTTTCTAAATCATGCAAAAGATTGACCATCTAGGACACACCTAGAGGCTAAACACCACACAACCTAAGGGTAACCAAATGGAACGTAATGGACAACAAGAAGGCGAGAGGAGCCATGCTAACTCAAGTGAAGCCAAAACTTTTAGCAAAGGCATATCTCTTGAGGTCCATAAAGTATATGCCAAGACATAGCAAGACTTGATTGCCTCAAACATGCTCGCCACCATTGCTTCTCCCTATGCTAGACTCTAGACCATCTCACTTCCTCTCCCTGATTCCAATCAGCTATGTGACTCTCGCTCTAAAAAGCAAGTTGTTTTCGAGTATGTGTTGGACGTTAGGCACTTTTCATCTCATAAATGTGTTGAACACATGGAAGTCGCGTTCAATTCCGTGCATAAGGTGTGACATATAGAGAGAGAGTGTGTGTGTGTGTGTGTGTGTGTGTGTGTGTGTGTGTGTATATATATATATATATATATATATATATATATATATATATATATATATATATATATATATATATATATATATATATATATATATATATATATATATATTATCATTCAATGTTCATACAATGTACACACATATTACATATACATTCATGATTCATCCTTGATTCATCATACATTTGTAAATTCTGACTTTGAACTTGAAAGACTGAAGTTTAAACTTCAAGAATCAACATACCATTATTCATATGAAAAGATCAGACAAGAATAACAATTTTAACAATTTGAGTCTTGACATAGGCATAATGCACACAATAATCGAATGTACTGACATATAATGTCATACAAAATTGTTGCAAAACAAAATGGACATAGCCTATAGGTCCTTCCACCTTCCAACGATAAACGTGAAACGATGGAATCTGAATACAAAAGGAACATGCCAATACAAAAAATACTCAATAGTCCAATGTATGTAGGTTGTGCCTGGTGCCAGTGTGCCACTATAAGTGTATGCCTATCATCGGAATCATAATCAATCTTCTTCATCCATGCCGATGGAATGGTCATATGAAGAAGAATCTGGAGAAGGAAGTAGAATGTCTCTTTGTGTAATGACATTCCCATCATCATCGGACTTTGGTTCCCTAATAGGAATTGTCTCTCTAGCAGACTCCTCATGATTGCACGATGGTGGAGAAGCACCTCTCCATCAAGGGTGCATTTTGCACCTCCTATCTCTCATTGGAGCTTCACTAGTAGAAGGTAGATTGGTCCGCCTCTTCTGAAAAGCACGTTAGCATGCTCTAATAACCCTCTGATCAATCACCTCGAGCTATGTATGAAGCATGCAATAAATCTCCTTGTTCTGTGCGGATCCTCCCATATCCTCCGTCAATGTAAAACTCTGCTCAAATGTAATAGGAGAAACCTACAAAATTGATGAAAATAATAATTTTTAGCTTCAAGCTTCAATAACTATAAGTCATAAGATCCAAAAAATATTCATTTGTGCAATGTACATACTATTGTGCAATGTCCAGACAATACCTGTCTTTGACCCTTAAGAGTATGTAATGATCAGAAAAGTCAAAGATTGGCTTTGCAATATACAACACGCTAAAGTTTTGCCACACTAAGACAATTGCCTAATTAGGTGTGCACCAATGAGAATGCACCCCAATTATGCTCACATGGACTCACCAAACATTCCTAAAATTAATATCAATTTATATAATGGAAATCAAATCATAACAGTAAAGTTGTAAACACAAAAAGCTCAAAACATAGAAAATACTTGGGATAAGACTCATAATGCGTATGGAGTGATCGTAGGGTGTCCATAGCTATAATGATTCCACCACTCAAGCTTCTGAGCCATAACATCGGACCACATAGATATGGCATGTGCATATGCTATGCCAATGTTTCCCATATATGCTGAGAATTCGCTATCAAAAGAGGTCTCCTCATTCTAAGCCATGACACTCTCCATATACAAATCTTGTAAACCCATGAATAGGTCGTGACATGAACTCTCATCGAGATTCCACAAGTTGAAGTATCTCCTAAAGTCTATATTATAAATTAAAAATAAGATTGAAACATGAACTTCAAATTTGAGAATTATAATATACCTAAATGGTGATAATGTCGTAGATGCTCGAATCGCTTCTGTCATTCTTATATACATGTGGTACGCAATTCCAAGGGTCAAACCCTCCATGTCAATATAGCATAACATTACATGAATATGTCTCAAGATAGGCAAAATGTTTCTTATCTCTGCCCAGAATTCCATGTCCAAAATTTTTCTTTGCACATGATGTGCAATCTCTGTGTTTCCTCTTGCCATACTCATCTATTTCCTATTTATTACAATCATCCTCAGGGCATCAATGCGCATGTGTAAAAGGGAGAAGACATTATATATATATATATATATATATATATATATATATATATATATATATATATATATATATATATATATATCCAAATCGTGTTTTTGTTGTGCGAACTAACTTGTCACTATATCTACAAAAGATCCTCAAAGCCCAATGATTCTTTCTCACAAACGAGATGATGCGTTTGGCATCTAAAAGCATAGGTTCCAACCATGATAGTTTGGTTATGTCCTCAAACAAAAGGTCAAGATAATGTGCACGGGGTCCAAACAATGCTTGGAAACTCGGCTTCTATCATCTCCCCCATCCTCTTACAATTAGAGGCATTGCATGTCACTATTTGTACTGCATTGGAAACTCCTACTTCTTCTATAGCAGATTTTATATGCTCATAAATATATTCCGATGTGATACGGGTACCTGCAACACTACAATTCACTGTCTTCAAAAAATAAGTGCTTAAGCAAGAGGAAACCATTATATTGATAATGAGGCATCATCTAAAATCGCTCCATCCATCAAATAAAATGGAGCAACCATAGGTTTGCCACCCGCTTTTAATGGGTCCTAATTGTAGGTCGATCCTCTCTTTCTCTTCAATGAGCATGGATATGTGTAGGCGATTATATGGAGTCCCATGCCAATCATCATTGGTAGGTCCCACTTCGGCTATTGCCCTCACCGTCATCTTCTAAGCATCAATGCAAACAACGTTGAAACAAAGGTTGCATTCAAGTATGCAATGCTCAATTTCAACTTTTGCAACTTCTTGGTGTTGCTTCTGTAAACATGTACTTGGATTTTAGGAATGAAGGCCCCCTTGTCTATATCTCTGCCTTGGCGGCTCATATGACTCAAGATGGGCAAAGCTTTTACTCTCTTCTCGTTGGGAACATGTACGGTTTCAAATGAACTAGCACTAGGTCCAACACAGCTCAAGCTTCCAAGTCTTAGTTTAGATTGTGTTCATGTCGCACATCCGCGACTATGTCATCGGAGGTATTTTGAACAAGCTCAAATGCTAGATCCTCCTAGCATTGACACATGTCGAATGAGACGTGTAGTTGTTGTGCAAAATGTTTTTGCGCAATACTTGCACACCCACCTCTGTGTTCCCAAGCAAGAATCAGTAGGATTTACCAATTCATGGCTTGAAGTGTGAAGGCCTCAAAGGTGGGAGATACCACAAAGCATAATGCAGAATGGAAAAAGAAGCAAGAAGCACAAGCCTCAAGGTGTGTGGAAAGCTGAAGCAAGAGGGTGTGGGTATTGTGGACCACAAGGGGATGTGGAGCAAGTGTGTGTCACTGTGTGGAGAAAGGAAGCAAGGGGGAAGGGTGTCCCGGTGTGTGTCATGGAGCAAGAGGGTGAAGAGTCAAGAGGGTGAATGTGTGCTCAAAGCTCAAGCAAGCTCAAGGCTCAAAGGCTAAAGCTCTCGGTTGCATGCGCAGATATGCATCTACCAAAGTTCGAACAAGGGTTTTTTCTTCAAATTTTTTTCGGCAAAAAAATCGGATGCACTGCTATATGCAATATGCACCAAATGAAAAGCACCTAGAAAAGGCACCGCTCGGTGTGGTGCGGGCACCGGTGCTGCCATGGTTGAACAAGAAGCCAATGGTCGGATGACTATAAAGTTCTAAGATATGTGGCTTAGGGGATAGTCGAAGCTTATTACAACCAATGGGTGGAGACAAGTCATGGGGACATACACATCACTACCGAAATATACCAACAAAAAAATTTGATAAAATAACCATAAACGTTCATAGGGCTCACCTTATATTCTTGCAAACCTGCTTATTTGAAGAGCTCTGTGTGCAAGAATGAAAATAAAACTTTTGTGATCATTCGCTTGCAATACTGTTGGATATAAACCTAAAAGGGACTGTTTTGAGGCTTCTTGTGTGATTTTGTAGAGAGTAAACATCTCTACTACTCGAATGTAGACAATCATAAGTTTGGAAGTATTTGACTTTGAAAATCGTGGCTGAACGTAGGCAGGTGCAATGGACACATAATGAATGATCAGCGTAGACAATCATAAGTTTGGAAGTATTTGACTTTGAAAATCGTGGCTGAACGTAGGCAGGTGCAATGGAGAGAAACAGGAAGTAAGACAGAAATACATGCATAGAAAGAGGGTAGGAGAAGATCTCGAAAGTTTAATGTGCTCATTGTGGCCGACAAAGTTGGAGAGTTGAGATACCTGGAACCAACGTCCCCAAGACCATGAAGCCAAACGACAGTGGCTTTGTGCTCCCCCTTAGGCCGAATCAAATGCGTCTTCCCGAACGTCAGCTTTCTGCCACTACTCATTCCTGCAGGTAATATCTGACTTACTGCAGGAAAGGCAACTAATCCACGCACAATTGAGCAAACAGGAGCGTACTGAAAGACGAACAGCAGACTGGAAGAATACTAAATAAAAGATACAAAATAATAGACGCGACGCAAACAACCGTGCACAGAGAAGTATTGACACGGAGAGTGTAGTACGCTGCGAGGATGCAGAGGCCGACGCCATGGAAAGTGATCGGACACGACAGCAACACAAAGGATCCAGAAGGAATCCTAAGAGGGAACGCGTCAAGCTGAAGCTGGTCATGGAAGCCTTCACAAACGTAGTTTATTCCTTTTGTCCATTGCACGCACGATCCCTGTAGCATTGGGTCATCTTTCTTCTTCACCAACTTTTCTTTATCCCGTCGAATGGAAAAGCAGAGAAAAGTCAATAAAATTCCTCATGGTGAACAATAATGAATCATCCTTCCTTCGTATCCCTTGGAGTTTGCATTTACATGATCATACTAGTGCATGGGGAAGTACGTGGAGGTGAAATGGGGGTCGTATATCCAACGCTAGGATCATTTTCCTTCATGAATGTGCTATCTATGATGTCCTTCATGTCGTCATAATAAGGTGTATCTATGATGTCCTTCATCATAATAAGGTGCTTTGTTTTGTTCATATTATCACCATGGACATGGAAGGTATTATTACTAGTACAAGTCCTAAGCAATTGTGTGGACAATAAATATGGAAAAATATTTTATCTCTCAACATTCATAGAGGCATACACACATACATGTATGCACTATGGGAAATGTCTGATTTGTTTGTGACTGATGAGAAAATATTGAATTTTTTGAAGATGTCTTATACAGCTTATTCATTATCATTTTCATCTAGATCCAAATAATGATAAGATATTATATTTGATTCATTTATTACCATGGAGGTGGCCAACATGGTTAATGATGCAAGTTCTAATGAACTCATAGAGAAAAAAATTTGGAAAAGGTGTTTTTTCTCTCAAGGGATAAAATATTTTTGTCCTACAAAATGATCCAAGGGATAAAAAATATAAATTCTTGCATAATCCATAAGGCCTCTCCTTATTAGTATGTATATCTTCCAAAAATGATTTTGGATTTGTTAATATTGGGGAAAATAGAATTATAATCACAAAAGCATCCCAGCACCACCATTTAATGTTTGTTCAAAGCCAAACGCTTAATACATATTCTTTATTTGTTATGACGTCTTGAACATGAGAATGGCACGCTAGAACGGATGATACTTTACATATAAACTCCCATCTTGATGCCTCCAATTGTAGTTCTCTAAAGAAATACACAATTTCTCAAAGAGGTGTATTTATATAATGTACTACTCCATTTAATCAACTCGAAATTTAATCCACATAACTCCCATCTTTTATTAGACTTGATATCTACTAAATTGATCATTTCAGAAACCATACGAATTGTGCTACATTATCATCCCCATAAAATGTTGGGGGCATATACTACCTAATCCTTATGCGTTGGAGAAGAAATCAACTCCCCTTGGGCCTTTTAGCTTAAGGAGTTATTAGTGATCCACCAATAGGAAGAGGGCAATGGATATACACTAGCTCCTTAATCTTGTAGTCTAAGCATAGGTTCCCCTTGTTTTGTGTGGTCAAAGATTCAAAAACCATCTAGTAAATGTAATTTTAGCTATGTGAATGATTTTGAAAGGCTTAGAAATAAATTAGAGACCTTGAATTGGCTCAATGAACAAAGCTTTAGGTTGAGGCATCTTTAAACATGGGCCCTTATATTTGTATGATTTCCAATGGTTGAGATCTAATTCCTCCTAAAAAACACACAATGCATATTAACCCTTGGATATAAGCTCACATTGGATGCTTGTGCTTGAATATTGCCCATTTTAAATGCCCAAAATTATGGTGGATCCAAAGATGATGCAATGGATAAGGATGAGTCCCCTAAAGGAAAAAGTGAAGGTCTTTTGTGGGTTGAACAAGAGGAGCAAGGAGTAGATGGAGAGAGAGAGAGAGAGTGAGTGAGAGAGAAGAAGAAGAGATGCGCACACTTGCCTGGGAGCCTCAAAACCCACATAATAATCTTCTAGAGTAATGCTCTATAAAAGATATATGTATATAGGGGTAAGGTTGCATGACCCTTACATCCCCAAAAATCTCCCACTAAAGGGCTAATGTGACCATAAGTGGAAACACATGCAAATAATGATGTATGAATATTCAATAATGTACAAGACGAGTCCAGATCTCAACCCATACTAAGCAACCCACACCAACTGCCTCCATAGAGAAAGTAAATGGTAACATTTTTTGCATAAAGATATAAATATCTCAAAGATTGAAGTCTTGTTGAACTAATGATGGTTATAGAGTTCTTCTAATACCATATTAGTTTAGTTCTTGTGATGTTTCATACATCAACAAGTGGTATCACAGTAGAAAGGTCCTAGAAAAATAAGAGAAAGAGTTGCAAAAATACAAATACTTCAAAGTCTTCCTCGAGAAGCTCGAGCTTGAAGTAATTGACATCAAAAATATCAAGGGACTACTTTGAAATCATTCTGGAGCATAAAGATCTACATAAGGTAACATTCTTTAAACCTTAAAAACACAAGTGTAACAAAAGCAAGAATATTATGGAAGATCGCATATCAATTGTCAAATTGGACACAGATAATTATCCTACTTGGGTAATGAGAATGGAATCCTTACTTATGAGTAATGATCTCTTGGTTTACATAACAAGTAGTACAAGGGTGTATATCTACAACACCATTTCATATCATTTGTTGTCACACATTAGAGGATTCGAATTAGTAGAAGCAATATGAAGTGCATTGCAAGATCACTTCCAAAATACTACTAAATCTTGAAAAGATAGCTTATGGTTAGAGTTATATTAAAAAAGAAGCAGGATCAAAGTATTAGTGATTATGTCACTAAAATGAAAGATTTGGCAGATAGTCTTGGATCTATAGATGAAGACATTGAAGATCATAGATTGATTGCTCAATTACTTATAGGTCTAAGAGGAGATGATAGTTGGAGACCTTTTGTCTTATCAACTAAACTTTCATCAAATCATTTTGTACCATATCTAAATCAATTGCTTAGATTGATGTTCACATTTTTGCAAAACTTGAAGTCAGATGGAGATACAAGTCAAATTTGTGCTATGTATGCAAATAATATAAAGAAAGGTGAAAAAGTAAATGCTAAGGACGATTAATAACTGACCTCACATGCCAATTATGTAAAAGCAAGAGGTAATGGTAGAGGTAGAAGGAGAGTACATGGAAGAGGTAGAGGAAATCAAAATAACAACAAGAATACATGTTGGATATGTGGCTTGAACAATCACATGACATATTCTAGTTGTCATAATCAATAAAATTCAAATTGAAATCAAAATACTTCTTAAGATGTAACATTTGATGAACAAAAAAGTTGGCATGCAAAACAAAGTCAAACAATTGAAGTTTGAAGAAGAAGTGAGAAAGGTAAACCAAAGGTGCAAGTTTATGAAGATGAAGATCATATGCAAGCTAGCGCATCTAGGGATGGATCATCAAGAAGAAATGAAGTTGCACCTATGTTTGATGAAGAAATCTATGCAGGTACACATGAAGTGGAGGAACGAAGAAGGTCTAGCAGAGTAAGGAGACAACCAACAAGATAATCTTATGTAACAATCACTTCTTATATGACTCACAAAAGCTATGCTTATATGGTCAAAGATAATGAAGAACCTCACAATGATGATGAAGTAAAAGGAAAGATACAATGGGAAGAAGCAATGAAGGAGGAATTCAATGCAATAGAGGAGAACAAGACATGAGAACTTGTCTCAAAACCTCATGGTAAGAAATTAATTGGAAATAAAAAGGTTTATAAAGTGAAGGAGCCTGCAGATGGAAGTATAGCCAAATACAAAGCCAAATTGGTGGTCAAAGGCTATGCTCAAACATATGTCATAGATTATAATGATACGTTTAGTCCTATTGCTAAAAATTGTCAACCATAAGAACAATCATTGCTATTGTAGCTTCAAAAGATTGGACCTGGAGTCAATTGGATATAAAAAATACATTCTTGAATGAATACATTTTAGATGAAATGTATTTGGAGCAACCACAAGGGTTTGCAGTCTCTAGGTATCCAATCATGCATGTAGATTAAGAAGAGCATTCTATGGATTAAAGCAAGCACCAAGAGCCTAGAATTATACACTTGTGAAGTATCTAAATGAACTTTGATATCAAAGCTCAAAAGCAGATGCAGGTTTACTTATTAAAAGAAGAGATGAAGGTACAATCTATTATCACAAATACCTCAAATGAAGGAATTAAAGAAATAAAGAGGCTACTTGAAAAAGAGTTCAAGATAAGTGATCTAGGAAACCTATCATACTTTCTTGGAATGGAAATCACTTATGTAGACCATGGGTTATATGTGTCACAAGAAAGTTGTCTTTTGAGGGAATTGAAGAAGTTTGACATGGAAAATTGCAAAGAGGCTTAAAATCCACTTGAAGTCAATCATAAACTCAGTATATGTGATGGTGCAAAATATAAATAGATGAGGGAAGATTAATATCTTGTGGGAAAAATGATTTATGCTACATGAACAAGAGCTTATCTTAGTTATGCAATGGGACTCTTCTCATAATTAATGCATTGTCCCAAGGATCCACATTGGATTGCCAGTCAAAGAGTTCTCAGATATATGAAAGGAACCTTAAGTAAAGGATTGTATTATCCTTTTACCTCAGACATAAAATTGAGATCATATAGTGACTCAAATTGGGTAGGATGTTGAGATGATAGGAGATCAACTCATGGATACTTGTGAGGTTCTATTCAAAGAAGCAACACACAATAGCTTTATCATCAACAAAAGTTGAGTACAAAGGATCGGTGGAAGCTACTAAAGAAATCATATGGATGTGGACATTCTTCAAAAGCTTGGGATTGATCAAGGCATACCTAAAATTCATGGAGATAATATGAGTTCACTTTATCTTGTAGCAATTCCAATGTTTCATGCAAGAACAAAGCATATAGGAATTCAATATCATTTCTTGAGAAAGAAGGTAATGGAAAAGGAACGTGAGTTCTTTATACTCTTATAAAGGATCATATAGCTGACATTATCACCAAAATCTTAGATGGTGTGAAGACATGTAGATTCAAAGGAATGGCAGGAACAAAAGAGAAGAAGAACATATGAAGACTCATAGAATGTCAATTATTGATTGAGGGGGAGCTATTGGATCTTCACTCACTAATTGAGCATGGAAATGTGAAACATATGAAATAAATTTATGAAAACATAAAGAAATAATTAAAGATAAAAAAGATTATGAAGTTTGGACATACAAATCTATGTGTATGTGAAGAGAATAGTTCACAAATATAAAATAGAGTAAGGCTTTTGATTCAGATTAGTTCTACAAATTCAAAATTACAAGTTCAAATGATAAAGGCATAAAATTAGAATGTATATAAGTCAATTAGGAGCACCAAGCCAAAGTCCTGAATTTCACTTAGCCGATTGTAAATCCTAAATATTTTATATAGGCAGTCGGGATATTCAGGATTAGAGGTCATGAAGAAAAGTCCTTCATAGTGAATGACTTTTCTATGGTTATGAGTAGAAGCAGGCCAAACCATTTTGTACACACATTCCCTAATAGTGAATGAAGCTTTGTCTAAAAAGAATTTGATCTTATTCTGAATGTGTGATGAGATCCAATGTGATTTGTGACTGCATATGTGACAATTGATAGTTACAAGAAACTAGCACAATTTTTTATGATTTTCTTAGCACCAGATATCTCAGTATAGTGTAAAGTTTTTGATAATTGATAGATCTTTTGAAAGTTATGATCCTCAACTATGGTAGGCTAAAATATCTTTTTCAAATGGTATGCGAGCTTAGAAATCTAAGCTAAAGATTGTAGGTATGTTAGAATCGAAGAATAATGAAGGCATTTTCAAACATGATTTTGATTCTTAAGCATAAATGGAGAAATTTATGAGGTAAGGTTCAATGTATAGTTTTGAATAATTCCCTCAATACATGATGCAAGTTCTATTAGTCATTGTTCATAATAATTTTGAGAACTCCCATCAAATATGAGAGAAGATTGAAGTCACACTTCTGCAATCATAAAGGTGTATATACAGAAAAAGTAAATGGTAACATTTCTTGCATAAAGTGATAAAGATCTCAAAGTTTGTGGTCTTGCTAAACTAATGATGATTATAGGGGTCTTCTAATACAACATTAGTTTAGTTATTATGATGTCTCATGCTAAACTAATGATGATTATAGGGGTCTTCTAATACAACATTAGTTTAGTTATCGTGATGTCTCATACATCAACAGGATGTACAAGAATTAAAGTATTCACATCAAACTATACTACCCATCTATGAAGATTAAAGGAATAAACCATATTATCCACTAGAGGTAGATGGTCAACAACACTTTACACATCATGGCCTACCTATCTTTGTGAATGGCATCCAAGCATAGTAGGCACTCCGACTAACAGTCGTAGAAATCCAAATCCACCAATATCAATTGCTCCAACCAACCTTGTAACCACTAATGTAGTTCAAACTTCAAGTTTGCTATTCAGAAATACATCTACAGTAGTTCAAGCAAATTCTATTTCAATGACTCACGAAACACATGTCTCTTGATTGATGACCACAAATACCACTTCTTTACCCGAAATTAGTAGTGATGTATGGCAACCTATACTGACCTTTGCATGTGGAACAAGGAGATTTCCTATGTCCATGCCAAATATGCCACAACCTTAGCCTACTATTCCCTCAACATTCCCACAATGACCACCACAAATGCCATATATGACGAATCCACTTGGCATACTGTGCCACAATCCCCACCCATTTCTCAAGGCCTAGCACAACCACCCCAAATGCCATAAGTGCAAGTTATAAGACTAGACTTTGGTAGAAGACTCAAACCTTTCGAAGTGGCAAAGTGTATGCAAGAGTACCACAAGGGACAAGGTGATCCTCAAGCACCTGAGATTGATTTCAGACAAGTGTTGATGGTTGAGAAAATTTATGATTTTTTTTCACACAATGTGAATCCTTTGGGCTCACTTTGAAAGGGACTACCCTAGCATGGTTTCCAACCATGGTGCATACAAAATTTCCAAAATATTGATCAGTTCTCAAATGCATCCATGGTTGAATTCGTTAAGATAGGAGTTATGCATAATACCTCAACAATGATAACAAGCTTCAAACTTGAGATTAATTGCTCGTCGCTAAAAGCAATACGTAACATGATGTGCAATAGGGACCTTCCATTAGAGACAACTTTTCATGATTGTATTCAAAAGTGCATCCATGTGGAGGACGATTTGGGTTATTCTATTCAAGTCTTCTCATCAATAATAGAGTCTAATCCCAATGTAAAGTCAAGCTTCTCAATGATTGACAAAATGGCAGAGATTGTAGCCAAGAAATTGCACCTACAAGCCACTAGACCTCCACCTAGAAAATGTTTGCACTAGGGAGGAGATCATCTTTCACATGTGTGTAATAGAAGGTCATCTCCTCTAGCACAACCACAAGTGCAATATTGTGCAATTGAGTAATAGTGGACCAATCACTCAACCACTGAGTGTTCTTATGATAAACAATCAATCAAGCAGTACCCTACTCAATAGGGCTAGTAAAAAAATAATCCAAATTTGGGAAATTATCAAGTCCCAAGGCCCAATTTACAACAACAATACTAATATCCCCCATGATACTTGTACCTATTCAAATCTCAGATGCCATATCAGTCTAGACCAATGTTGGAGTATACCACATACCTAGCTAAACCTATGTTGAGTCAGCAACTATTGGCTCCTCAACATGTAATTCTAGTGAAGTATGGACGAGCCCAAGTATGGAAAAGCCCAAGAGCAGATTGAGCACGCTATATTTCCATAATCTCCCATTATTACAAAAATTTGGGGGCAAGAAGGTGCCATAGAAAGTAGTCAACAAGAGGCATACTCTCAATAGTATGACTCGTCCATTAGCTATTCAAGGTGTTTATATTATTCAAGTGGATATGAAGATTACTATACTCAAAGTTATGGCATAGAGAATCTAAGTATACCCAAGTATATTACACAAATATTCCACCACAAAATATGGTTGGACCTCAGTCTTGACCCACTCTGTCAAGAGGTCCTTGTTTTAGTTGTAATAGGGATCACTTCATTAGATAATGCCCACATTCATAAGTTCTTCAATTACTACCCATACCTACTATATGGCTAGACCTTGATCCATACCTACTCCACCAAGAGGTAGGTGTAATGTGGATCACTTCATTAGAGAATTTCCACATGCACAAGTTCCCCAATTACTACTCCACTGAGAGATCCTTATGTAGTGAGTGTGGAGAAACTCACTTGTATAAGGATTGTCCTCATAATTGAGATAGGAGAAAGCCTACACCTATTAACATGGTAGCAATTATTCCCTCTAACTCTAGTAGTGAAGATGAGAAGGCGATGACATTTCTAATTACATGGGCACAACCAAGGCCAATCAACAAGATAGGGGCAAAAAGGTGTTTGATCCATCATTCTAAAAGAGGAAAGAGGAGCTTCCAAAGGATTATCCACCTACCACGAGAAGTTGGAAGGCTGGACAAGGAAAACAAGTCAATAAATGGAAGAAAAATATTATTGAATTTGAACATTCCCTCAAGTCCAAGAAAGATGAGGTTAGTAAGAAGCAAGATGAGTTTAAAAGGAAAGATGTCAACTTAGTAGGGAGAAAGAAAGTACCTAAGATAGATTAATGCAATAGTATCGTGCTCCAACACTATCACATGCAAACACACACCCAAATCCATTTCCTCAACCTAGATCGGTCCTTCCTCACCCTCTAACTTCTGAGTTAGAAAGATTATGAAGAGCCTATCATGATAGACTTTAAGTAGGACCTTCGATCAAACATCATGAAAAATGCTACTTAAGAGGGGATTTAGAAAAGGAACGACTATCCATGTGTCAACAAATGATAGAAAAAGTTCCTAACATTATTCTTCCAACAAGCATGCCCAAAGAGCATTTCTAAACAGTAGTTAAAGCCCACAAAAAGGAAGATCAAGCTCTAGAAAAGGAAAAGCAACTTTGGGAAAAGGCAAGCACAACTCCAAAGAAGGGGAGAAAATTTTCAAAATGTTGTGGATGAATATTAAGAGATGATCAAAGCTCAACAATGGCCGAAGGAACTAGTCTTTGAATCTCAGGCAACTACAACAGAATCAAAGCCCATCCAATCCATTGATCCCTTTTTTCAAGAGGATATTGTTGTTCTAAATACAAAGGGTTCTTGGCAAGATGAACTCTAGGATGAAACATTAAAACTAAAATTGAATAAGATGGCCCTTACATAACAAAACCCTCCATTTTCAGAGTCCCAAGCTTGTGATCGTGCAATGCATAGTGACTTACCTCTTAATGAGTTTGTAAGTCCACAATCATGGGCTAATGCATCCATACACTTTGGCATCATATGCTGGAGATGTTGAAGTAGCCTCATAGTGCAAGAAAGCCCTAGCCCAAAGGACAAAATAAAGAAATGGAGTCACAAATATAGTGA
>CM035420.1:117804789-117984789 GCA_020310875.1 Ceratopteris richardii
ATGTCTATTTTCCTAATATGGTTAAATAGAGTCCTTTATAAATTAATATTCTTCATTCCAGATTTTATCAATTAGTTTTATATGAATGCAAATAAAATACGTAAAACAAAATTTTAAGACAAAGAAAAATACAACCTAAAATCAATTTTATCTTCAATCTGCTTCATCTTCAATCTGCTCTCTTTAAATTCATCAAAACTTTTGGCATAACATCTTCAATTGCTTTGATCAATGCATCTTCAGAACCTGTAATCACTTATAAAATAGAAGCTACAAAACAAGTAATCTTCATTATCATTTATCTTGTAAATATAAATTCATATATTCTATCATATCACAAATTTAATCATAAAAAATTCATAGTGGTTATAATTATCATAAATAATGCATTCTTAATTTTTTTAAATAGGTTTTTCAACCTATGAAACAAAGTTCATAAAATTTAGAAAAAATCAAAATGTTCAAAGTTTTTTTTTTTTTTTAAACTTGTATCTTATGAATGAGCATCATTTTTTTTTATATCAATGAAAAATTCATATCTGGATTATAAAAGTTCCTCTTACTCATCATATGGTATATCAATAAAATCATCCTCATATTGTAACATTTTGTTCATGTTCTTCATATTTATCATGATCATATTTATATCATATATATTTCTTTCTTTTAAAAGTATATCATCATAATTGTTGTAAACAAAGATCATTTTGTGCAAAATATTCATCATAATAATATTCTTCATAATCGTTCTTCATAATAGATTTCTTCTTATTTGTGAAAGAAAAAAAATCATAAATTTATCATAAGTTTAGGAAATGACAAGCATATTGATCAAAATCATTTGCAAGCATAATTACAACCATGTTTTTGTTTAATTTGAAACAAACTTTGTGTTTTCATATTTTAGAATTCTTTTGATCGTAATGTAAACTTAATCATAAGTTTGTAATTAGCTTTTCAAACATTAAAACTAAACAATTTAGGTATATGTTTCTCAATTTTTAGGAAAACAGCATATATGCAGCAAGCAAAAATCAAAATTTGAAATGTTTTATCTTCAATAAACAATTCCATCACAATAAAACTATTCACTTAAATTCTTCTCCTTTTTCTTACCTTTAGATGAGTTTTTGATATTATTTTCAATCTTCCATATGGCTTCTTGTACCCATTTTCCCATATTCTTGTCATGTTCTGATTGAAGTTGAAGATTTTCGTCTTCAGATGTTTGTACTATTCTTTCATCATTTTTATTTTGATCACATTTATTGTCAATTTCTATGACTTTAGGTTCTGTTTTAACCGCCTGTATATCTATATTTCCATCAATTGATTGTTCATTTTCATCATCTTTTATCTTTACATCTTCTTCTTTCTTAAACTTTTTCAATGTATCTTGATCCTTAGATTTAATTTGAAGATCAATGTTATTCATAGATTTAGGTTTAATAAGGTTTTGATCATTGTCCAAACATTCACATTTAGGCACAATCTTGGTGTTCATAGAATGTAATTGACATACATTGCTTTTCTCCTTATGAATCTTAGGTTTCCATTGTTTTTGAAGTTTGGTTTTAGGACTAAATTTTTCTTGGTCAAAATAGTCTATCATTCCTCCTCTACCTAAGTTTAATCTCAATGGTAGATGCGTTTGATAATCACATATTTTCTGTTCACTTTCTAATACCAATTGTTGGCTACATGTTTTCTCATAGGCCATACAATTCCCATAAGTATGACCTAGTTGGTCACACCAGAAGCATCTTACAGTTCTCTTCGGTCTTTGATATAAAGCCTTAGGATCAACTTTTCTATGATCGGGTAAAGGATTTTGGTCAATAGAATACATAGATCTACTTTGAACTCGTACTTGATATCTATCTTTGCATTCACATGTAGCACTTTCGTGTATTTGATTGTTTAACCTTTCAATGTTCTCCTTTAAACTTGCAATTTCATGACCAATCGTTTTGAATGATGAAATTTCTTTTACATGATTTGCTATTGTTTCCATATTTTCATTCAAATTTGAGAGTTCATAATGAAGAATTCCTTCTAAATTCCTAAACTCGTGATCAAATTGAGTATCTATTGACTTAAGATTCGCATTAAAATCAGATACTACTGTAGTTAAGATTGAAAGAAACGAGTTTAAGGACTCAAACTTGGAATTAAGCTTTAAATCTATAGATGAAATTAATCGTGCTTCCATATCATGCAGAAGATTCTCTACATTAGATGTCATTTTCATTTAATTATGTGCAATAAAAAAGAATCCAAATATAAATACCTGGAATCTGAATCGAAGAAGAGGCTTAAAGAGTGACTTGTGTATAAGTTTATACAATTTTTAATAGAATCAAAATCTAATACATCAGTTGCTAATGGATGATTGTGCAAACGTTCTTGTCGATGAAAAGGGGTGGCGAGATGAGGATAGCTACTTGCCACTCTTCGTGGAGGCGCTCAGTTCCCTAGGGAACAGCCCTCAACACCTAGAAGAGTGCACGGAGTCAAAGACAGAGCCACTGCTCCCACGGATGAAGAAGCTTCTGCAATCCAACCTGTCGATATCATGTATGCACATGCACGAAAAATTTAAATTTTATACCTGAGCTGCAAGGCCGTTTGTTCACGTCGGGTTCACCAATGTCGGGTCGTGAGAGATGCTCGGATGGTGGATCAAGTCATCCGCCTAAATCGTTCGGCACACGCGGGGTGTCTGTAGCAAACTCAGGCTTATGAAAATAAGGGTTCTAATGACAAAACAATTTAAATTACCTAATTCTATGACTGAAACTAAGGTCTTTAAATAGTTTAAATAGCTATGGACCGTAAGGACGGCCAGCCTCGTACCTAGCAACAGCTTCCTGATATGAGATTAAAACTAGTGACTCTTCTGTTACGCGTTCCATCATGGTTTCTTCTACTAAACTATCAGGTAAGCTAGAGGTTTCTGGTCTGTCTAGAGTTGGCGGAACATTTTCTATATTTTCAATAGTACTGTGCTCAGACTCGTGAACTAATTTAGAAGACATCAAAGAAAGTAATGGGAAACAATATTGTTGCAAAACTGCTTGAATAAATTAATTGATAAGCTAATGGTTCAAATTAATAATTCTAATACAACTGGAAGGCCTAAACAATTGGATAAATGTCTAGTCAATTGGATAGTTGACTAAATGGGAAATAAGATTTAAATGGATCTTTAGGCTGCCGCTTCACTTCAATTGTCTTCACTTCACTTTAATTGATTGTAATCTTCAATGTTTCTGCAAAAAACATTAGGATTAGTAATATTACAAGAAATTATTGATAAACATGAAAGACAAACATTAAATCATTCCTATTTAATGCATACATTCATACTTATGTAGACATATTCATTTGCACACATATTTCATACATACTAATGCACTTTGCATACATGCTTTTAGTCATGCTAATATATGCTAATAGACATACATACTAACACACATGCATTCATTTATTTCCATACATATGCACATACATGCATACTATCCTTACACACACTCTTCCATGCATATACACATACTCATATGCTCATACAAATATACTTTCTCATATACATATATGCACATATGAATATTCATCAACTCTCATGCTAACATACATGCTTATGCTTATGCTTAAATTAACCCATGTACTTACATCTATACACACGCACTCATAATAGCATGTGCTAATGCATCTCTCTCTCTCTCTCTCTTTCTCTCTCTCTCTCTGTCTACCGTTCTCTCTCTCTGTCTACCGTTCTCTTCTCTCTCTCTCTCTCTCTCTCTCTCTCTCTCTCTGTGTCTACCGTTCTCTTCTCTCTCTCTCTCTCTCTCTCTCTCTCTCTCTCTCTCTCTCTCTCTCTCTCTCTCTCTCTCTTTCTTTCTCTCTCTCTCTGCGTGCTGCTGCGTGCAGCGCCAGAGAGGGAGATCTCTCTCTCTTTCTCTCTCTCTATCTCTCTACCTCTCACTCTTTCTTTCTCTCTCTCTCTCTCTCCTCTCTCTCTCTCTCTCTCTCTCTTTGCGCGCTGCTGCGTGCAGCGCCAGAGAGGGAGAGAACTCTCTCTCTCTCTCCTCTCTCTCTCTCTCTGCTCTCTCTCTCTCTCTCTCTCTCTCTCTCTCTCTCTCTGCGCGCTGCTGCATGCAGCACCAGAGAGGGAGATCTCTCTCTCTCTCTCTCTCTCTCTCTCTCTCTCTCTCTCTCTCTGCGCGCTGCTGCATGCAGCGCTAGAGAGGGAGATCTCTCTCTCTCTCTCTCTCTCTCTCTCTCTCTCTCTGCTGCGTGCTGTCGCGCACTGCAGACAGAGGAGAGAGGGGGGGAACCATTCACTCACACACACACACATCACACATACACACACACACATCACACATACACATACACACACACATCACATACACACACACATCACATACACATATACACTTCACACATACACATACACTTCACATACACACACATACATCACATCACATATATCACATACACACACTTCACACACACACATATATCACATACACACACTTCACACACACACATACACTTCACATACACACATAACACAAACACGCACATACATATACACTACTGCAGGGACTCAGACCAAGCCATGGAATAGGCATGGGCATGCTTCCAGCCGGACAATCATTCATGCAGCAGCATGGGGCATATCAAGATCATCATACACAGCAGTGACATGATGGCTCAATATCCCGAGCACGAGGAGGGTCTAATGAGAAAGAAGGAAAAACAGAAGAAAGTAAAGAGCAGGAGACAGTACCTGCAAAAAACATTAGGAGAAACTTGAGCTCAACACACATTTAAATACATACACAAGTCCTTCCTAATCCACTCTTTTGGTTTTAACTTTTAATCTACAACCACACTTTAATCTCCTTACTTTCACCACACTTTAAATTGACTTTATTTACACAACTCACTTACTCCATTCTTTTAACCTTTTTCATATACACCATTCATTTAAAGTTTCTCTTTAACTTCCTTTAATTGCATCATTTATTCCAACCACTCTTTCAATCACTTTAGTTACACATCTTCTATAAACCATTCTTTTTCCTAGTACTCATATAGACCACTAGATATTTATCCTTTTAATTAATCATTTTAATTCTATTTACCCTAAATTTCTCAATTAAATAAATCCATTAAATTAAGCTTAGGTTAAGCTTTTAATTAATTAGAACCTTAGTATGTAAATGCACACATATGAGTAAATTAATTCAATAAATCATATTTTATTTTTTAATACATAAATACTCTTTTTAAACATTAATTTAATTAAATACCTATTATTTTAACCCTTAAAATTCAATAAAAACCCTGAAAAATCTTCTTGAAACCCTTAGGATTTCTTTTGAGACCCTGTGGATTAACCCAACTGACATAAAATCCTATCAACTTATGAAATCCTAGGGTTAAATACTCATGATTCTTGAATGTATGAATAAAACAACTCATTAAATGAGTAATTAGGGTAAACCCTAATATGAACATAGAATCTTCATCATCATTTGTACCTGTAAACACTTTCAAAATAGTTAATCCAATTAACACAACTGATCAAAAGTGATATAAAAGAGGTTTAGAATTTACCAATAAATATTTTAATTTTTCGGGTCATCAATTGGAAGATGCAAATCTTCCCGACAGCGTCTTGGCCACTTTGCCTACAGACTTGCCTTGCTCTCAACCTTGGTGTCTTGAGCCTCGCCTTTCCGCTTCTTGGCCACTTGCCTATGGACTTGCCTTGCTCTCAACCTTGGTATCTTGGACCTTGCCTTTCTGCTTCTTGGCAACTAGCCTACGGACTTGTCTTGCTCTCAACCTCAGCCTCTTGAACCTAGTTCTCACCCATGCTAGGTATCTTGGATCCCAAATCTAGTGTCTCCATTGGAATGCTCGTTCCGAGAGATTTCCAACGGTATATTACACGTCGAAATCCGATCTACGGATTGGGAGATACACTCAAATCTTTGTCAAGCTTACCTTTGAAACCGACGTGCGTGCCTTCCTTGAACTTCGCCCAAGCCTACTTCCTATGCTCTGATACCAATTGTAGGATTTGAACTCAAGACCTACGAACTAGGAGTATGACGGGATAACCACTTGCCCCAAAAGCCATGGTTGAGGATTACTTCCTAATCCTCCCTCTTAGGGTGTGGTTCAACCATCTCCTGGTGGTTATATCTTGAGTCTAACAGATTATGGGAGAAGTGGGGTAAGCCAACCTTACAACTATCTAGAATGTGACTACAATTAGCTGGTGGACATTGGGAGAGACCCTTAGGTCTCCTATAAAATATTGTCTTGACCACATGTGGTGCTGAATTTAAGCACACAATTTTCATATGTGGGAGGAAACACAATTTACATTCAACACAATGCCTCAACTATCAAGATAACCACTAATGCATATAGGGATGTGCCACCTCTCCAATGGCAAACAATTCATGATGAAGAGGACAAAATTTTTGTAAAGATCAAAAGTTCGAGTGAGACATCCTGGATACAAGAAGACATACGTCTTTGGTTGTGTCAAGTGGGACACAATGAACTAAGTCAAACACCGAAAAGATTAATAGAAGATCAAGAATACATTCCTTCCTCAATCTAAGAGAGGATGACTTTGATCCTTTCAGTTGGCCACATATTTTGGGAGCCATCAAAGTAGTTGACTATGAGCATGCACTCATACATCATTGTGGTGAGAAGGGCTATGACTTGGATTTCTTCATGATGAGTTTTGTTGAAGATTTGGTAGTGGAGCTACTATGTCCATGTGAGACAACACCTTATCCATCAAGTGATGCAAGATTAGACATTTGTGACTATTTGATTCTCTATATGGAAAGACCCTATCCTAATCAAGAGGAATACATGAATGCTATGGGGACCCTAACTGACCCTTCAAACATAGATGAACCTACATGAACCATCCATCAAAACCATGAAAACGAGGCTATCATTGAACAAGCAAGTGTTCCTAATAGTATGTTAACTATGAAATCCAGTTTTAAAGTGCTTGAACATTTCAAGAAATATAAAGTAGAGGAATGTGAAATCATTCTTGTTATCCCAAAACATGAAAACACTATGGGAGAGAGTTAAGATATTAAAGAGGATAGAAAGAAGGTGCTCATCACAATCAAAGAAAATGAAGAGAGATGGTCATATATTGCAAAATATATGTCAAGCTTGGAGGAAGAGGACCTCATACACCTTTTATGGGAGTATTGGGATTGTTGAGAATATCAGAGTGCATCTCCCTTTTGTATCTTGGAGTCACTCTATTTCAATTCTATTTCCATTCCATTTCCATTTTATGTTATATCCTTTGTATTTGGGTACCTTGCCATTGGATTCTACCATTGTATTCATTCTTCTTTGAGTTGAATTATCCCACATGAGATGTACTTTGGAGAGCCCCTCCCAAATCTATATAAGGAGAGCCTCTCCCCCCATTTGTACTTGGTTAGAAGCTTGAGGAGCCTACTCCATGCTCTTGGCAAGCTCATTTCTAATCCATGTGAGTTTACCCATTTCTTGATCTACTCACTTTGAGTCTCTCACACTGTTTCCTTTGTGAGTACACTCTTCATTTCATTTTGCTTCTGCATGTGTGCTCTCTACATGGTATCAGAGCACTAGGTGGAGGTCTTGGTGGTGCATTTGGTGATCGTTTTGGTGGTGATGGTGCTTGAGTTTGGTGGTGTTGCTCTCCTTCCATTTGGAGAAGCCTTTTGCCATCACTTTACACTCTTTTGTGTTTGATCTTGCCCATTTGCCCACCCTTCTTTCTCATCATTCTTCCACCTTTTCTACCATCTTTTCCCACCCTCCCACCCACTTTGCGGAATTTTTGCACGGTTCTTTCACTATTTTCATACTTGTGTGGAGACGGCCTAGTGTTTTATCCTACAACATGGCACTTTGATGAGAAATTTCTTGTGCATCTCAAATTTTTTAAGTGTTTATGAACACTTTCATATCAATTTGTGTCTTTTTGATGGTCATTATGTCCATTTATTCAAGCATCATCTTGTTCGTTCTGCTTTTATGGGGTATTGGGTTGTATGGAATGTGAGCTTGAGCTCTATCACAGGATACGATGGTGCTCTTGTCGATTAGGGCCCTCATCATCGATGAGGGCAAGTGCCTTGACAACTGGACAATTATTGGACTTGATTTACCATTAATTTCCCCATGTTCGTGGAACAGAGTCGCATGTAATGATTCTCAAATGATCATTTCCCTCGACATCTCTGGCTTCAACCTCTCAAATCCACTTTCCCCCTCCTTAGGCCTCCTCAGCAGTCTTGTTAACCTCTCGGTCGCCTGTAGCAACCTCTCTGCCACTTTATAAAGATAGATGTGGTGGATTTTATCGGCCTCCCGTGATTAGTGAAGCTTTCGCTCTGCCTACAGTTCATCAAAAAGCATGGCAAGCAACCCAAAATTAGTTGCATACTCCGACAACGTGGGTGAGGTGAAGACAAAGCAGAACAAGAGATTGCACGAGAGAAAGTATTGAGGCAATCCTAAGAGCATTAACACAATTGAGGAGCATTGGCGCACTTGCAATCTCCAGACATCACGATTTTCATCCTCAATCATTGAGAGGTAGGGAAGGAGGCATCTGATGCAGCGCTTCTCCTACAATAGTGAAATAGTGCGCCTGTGGTCGACTGTTCCCTAAGAGAGAGAGAGAGATAGAGAGAGAGGGGGGGAGAAATTCTATGCTTCATGAGTGCTAAGTGCTCCTCCAGATTTCACTGATCCGTGATCTCTCATAGCCATCTCCAACGTCTCTTGTCAGGTGAGCGTAAAAACTAATCTTCAAAGTATCCTCACTTGCATCAATCAAGTGAAGTGCCACCAAGCTGCAGACTATGATGAAAATAGAGAGCCAACAAGCTATTGCATGGAACAACTACTAAGAATTCCAAACATTCCGCTAGGCAACGGAGAGAGAGCGTTGCTCTCGGGGAAATTAACTTGTTGCAGATCATTCTCTAGTGCTATAACAAAATGGGATGCTCAACCGAATAGGATGGATTAAATGGACAGTGAGAAATATTAGTGTTCTATCTCTTTCTTCCGCTTGATGGCCAGAGAAAGCAGGAGTTTGGGGAGCTTTTTTTTTACTACTACTATTCATATGTCACTATAGAGGTTGGTGGTGCTGAAGGATATTTGGAGTGCTCAAAATAGAATTAGAATTGGCAAAAATTGTCCATGTCCACTATATCCACTTTAAGGGAGATAGCGCCAAAATAAGAACGTTGAATGAACTCTAAGGGGTAGGGCCAAAACTGGAGGGCTGACAAAAATCATTCTGCAAAGCCGAATAACATAGTGGCTGACATCAATAGTGACACAATTTGCACAGTTACACTATTCCAAATATAGGCATTCATTTGCATTCTTTTTGAGAATCTGCACTTGAAACTTTCTATGTGGAGCAGACTCCATACTGTCGATAGACTCCATACTATCGATATTCTCTTCTCCAAACTTGTCACACAAGTGCACCATCATTAAATATTATTCTATTTAGAAGGAGAGGGGTCGCACTCAGCAATTGTTGTATTTAATTTTATAAAGACACAAGAACAGATCACATGGGGTACTTATTCATTAATGCTCTTTTGTTTCCAAACACTCAAGGGGATTTCAATGGGACTTGCAATCTATCGATTCACATTAGTTGTATTACCTTCCTCAAGGTTCCATTTTTATTGAGGCTCTAAGCGACCACATTCATACTTGCTTGATATTTTGGCACCCTGTAAAATGGTCACTTTGTAACTTCTCCAAGGTATCAACCCTCATTTTTACGCATATCAATCCTTATTTCTAGGATCCACACTTGTGACAACACTTTGTATTTTAAAGGTCTACACCCCACTTGTACACACTATAAAGCCATCATTTGTATTTCTCCATAGGGTTTAACACTCATCATTTGGCACCTCTTTTTGGCACTAAGTGCTCCTTCTTGTAACTCAAACATAAGAAAGAGGTGTATGTGTGTGTGCCTTGGGAGGCTACCCTAAGCCCCCAAGTATGCCTTTCTTTGTGTGCAAAGGACTACTCTAAGCCCTTCTCGGACGTGGACTCGTCTTGATTTTTTTGGTGCAAATGAAGGGCTATTGTAAGCCCTCTCCCCCCACCTCCCTCTCTTCAAGGTGTCTACTTCATTTTGGTGCAAGTATCGAGCTAATCTAAGCCCCCCCATCCCTACCCCATCTCAGTTTTCTGCAAGCATGGTAACTTCGGTTTGACAACAGTCATGTCAACAATTTCAAATGCCATGTCCTCGAATCAATTGTACTTACCCTCCTTTATGCCAATATTCACGCCAAAAGATGAAAGGTTAAATGGCACAAATTACAACCTATGGAAGGATCTATATACAAACTTGTTGTATGAGGTAGTCAAAGGCACAGAACACGAGCCTGATAAGGCAACCGATCTAGGTGCTTGGAATATATGAAATGTAAAGGACAAGCGAGCATTAGGTCAACTTCTCCTAGCATGTGACAAACTGACAAAGGGTCACATCATTGCATGTAAGACTCCAAAAGAAGCTTGGGATATTCTAGCAAACCTCTATGATGATAAAACACCTTCTAAGATTTATACTCTAGAGGCCGAATTTCACAATCTCGCTATACATCCACAAGACAACATCAAAATGGTGATCGCCCAATTTGAAGATTATCAAACCAACTTAGCACTTTGTGGATGACAAATTTCCAATGAAGACATGGCTATAAAATTGCTTAATAAGCTTCCTAGGTCGTATGAAACATTTGTGACCACTTTGTATAACAGAGCTCAAGCACTCGCTTGGGAAGAAGTTAGAAGATTGCTGCTTCTCCATGATTCCAGACAAAAGACCCAAGCTACCCAAGAAACAGCCATGAAGGCTAAATCCACCTTCCACAAGAATAAAGGACAAAACGGAGATGAAGAATCAAAGGACCAAGGCAAAAAGAAGTTCACTTGCAATTTTTGTGGCAAGCTTGGCCACATCAAGGAATATTGCTGCAAGAA
This sequence comes from Ceratopteris richardii, assembly GCA_020310875.1. Classification (NCBI taxonomy): domain Eukaryota; kingdom Viridiplantae; phylum Streptophyta; class Polypodiopsida; order Polypodiales; family Pteridaceae; genus Ceratopteris; species Ceratopteris richardii. The sequence goes on from CM035420.1 coordinate 117,815,884, forward strand.
GAGGAACAAGGATAATTCTAAGTCTAGTTCAAAGAGCAAACATCACTCTCCTTACACAAGTGAAGATCTCTTTCTCACAATTAAACACAAAGCACTTATGGCATCCACTCCCAAGAAAGAATGGATTTTTTATAGCGGTGCGTCATCACATATGTGCAATGACAAAGATGACTTTCATGAGTTTGAAAAGCATAAAGGTCAAGTTTATCTTGGAGATAATAAGTGCATTGAAATCCAAGGAAGAAGAGAATCTCAAGTCACAAACTTTGAAGGTGAGAGAAGGTCACTCAAGGATGTTCTTTATGTACCAAGCCTTTGTAAGAATCTTCTCTTCGTAAAGCCATTACAAAGTGCAACATGATAGTGCAAATCAATCACAAAAAAGTTTAAGCCATTGATCATGAATCCAATGTAATCATAGCTCAAGGCTATGAAGACAAAGATCTCTACAAGCTATCAGGTTTTAGGGCCAAAGATTCAAGTCTTAACTTGTGGCATTGCAGATTTGGACATACCTCTTGCTTAACTAAGATCTCTTTCAATCATCTTGTCAAAGCTCTACCTAGGATTGCACAAGTGGAATTAAATTCTTAAGCATGTGCCAAGCAAACAATTGCCCCTTTGCCTACATAAGCATCCATTTCTACATCTAATCCCTTATCATTAGTCCCATGCCGACATTTGTGGACCTATGCATACACCTTCTATAAGTGGGTCAATTTACTTCTTCCTGATAGTATATGACATCACTAGATATGCCTGAGTTTATTCACTCAAGCATAAAGAAGTTTCCCTTTCCAAGTTTAAGGAGTGGACACAAATAGTTCAAGAAGACTTTCCAAGTTCTTTGAAGATCTTCCGATGATATGGAGATAGTAGCTTTGTCGATCACAACTTCTCCAAGTACTTGAAGCAACACGAAATCAAGCATCAAGCAATACAAGATACTCCACAAGGTATTGCTTTACAGAAGATTTGAAGTGTGATCCAGATGGCCAAGGTTATGCTTAGCCGAAAGCAACTTCCACTAAAATTTTGGGGTGAAGCAGTACATACAACAGTACCTATTCAAAACAAAGGGTTCTCAGAAGTCTTCAAGAACCAAACACCATTTGAGGCTTACTTTTGGAAGAAGCCGAGTGTGAACTATTTCCATGTCTTTGGTAGTGACGCCTATGTCCAAGGCCATGATGATGATCAACCTAAGCAGTACATTTTCATCGGGTACAATGACCAACAAAAGGCATACAAAATCTACGACCCAAAGAGTCACTCAGTTACAGTAACCAAAGACTGCACTGTTGATATATTTAGGTAGTGATGTGTGTGAACACTCTAGGACCGCCGGGGCACTTTTTTCCCTCTTTAGGAGGTTTTTTTCCCCCGGCTTGTATATACGCCTATTGCCCTAATGGGCTACTTATCTTTGTACATTCTCTAGTAATACATTCAGTCTTGTGTGTTGTGCTCCAAGCTTCTTCTTCTTCCTTGTGCTGTTCGCGTGCTTTCGTAGACGTCTATCTCCAACAATTGGTATCAGAGCAGGTCATCGCTTCTTCTAAGGCGCCGTCGACACTCCTCCGTTTGCAGTCTCAGATTCGCACGAAATTTGGTGAGCATACTCTGGGTGTTTCCGAGATCAAAACAGCTTTGCTGTGTGGTGCGGAAATCACGATCTGAGCTCGTTTCGGCCTCCGAACACACTATCACAGCGCTTGTGCAGGCTATTTCGTCCTTTTGTGACAAAGGTATATACCAGTTTCTGTTCACCAGTTTAAGCATCTCGAAGTCTGCTATAGGTCTAGCAGAACTCGTCTGGGCAGTTTTGTTCAACTTTTTGAGATACAATCAATTTTCTGCATCAAGGTATTTTAGTCACCGGCCATGGCTGAAAGCAGTGATGTATTCCATATGTTGGCTGTTGAGGATAAGTTGGATGGTACCAACTACCCACTATGGGCTTATATGATGCGACATGTACAGGTTGTGAAAGGATTGTGGAACATTGTGCAGGGTGTTGAAAGACGTCCTGTTACACCTGTAACGACAGGTACTACAAATACAGGTGTTGAAGCTGATGAAGATGGTGTCGAAGATGATATTCCGTAGATTCCTGTTCGTGCTGCTGTTTCTATTGCACCTACTGCAGAGCAGATTCGTTGGGATGGCAGAGATGCCCAGGCACATGCATTGATAGCCTTGTCTGTCAAACGTGCCATTATTCTTCACATTCGCTCTTGCAAAACAGCAAAGGATGCTTGGGATACACTTACCACTTTGTACCAGGCTAGGAATGAGGCTCGTGTTGCTTACCTCCGAAAACAGTTGGAGAGTGAGCACATGAACGAAGGTGATTCTATGGACAGTTTTCTTACAAAGATCAAAGACTTGAAGGAACAATTGATTTCTGCTGATGAGGTTATACCAGATAGCTCACTTGTGCAGACCGTTCTGAATGGTCTTCCTGATTCATATCAAAGTTTTGCCTCTACTCTTTGGTTGATGATGAAAGGCAATCCGAATGCCTTGTCATTTGAGGAATTAGTCTCTGTTCTGTTGCAGGAAGATCGGTCCAGGCAGAACAGGTCCATTATGCGTGTTGCAGATCAAGCTTTCCTGGCTAGTCAGAAGGGCAAAGGAAAATGGAGCTCTTCTACTAGTAAGCAGAAATCTGCAAATGCTGCACAATCGAAGAACCAGGATAAAGATGAAAAGAAATCAGAAAAGCAGAAATTGTTCTGCAAGTACTGTAAAGGAAATGATCATATTATAAAGAACTGTCCAAAACTGGCTGCTAAAGAGGCAAAGAAGAAAGAGGCTGGAATGGTTGTTGCAGAGGCCTCTACACCAAAAACAGAGTCTGCGAATCTTGTGCAGGAAGAAGAATGGGCGTTTACTACTGTCTGCAGTTTTGACCCATCTTCTCATGATCAGTGCATGTCTGCAGTAGACTCAGATGTTTGGTACTTTGACAGTGGGGCGACCAAACATATTACCTCGCAGCGCAGTTTCTTCTCTTCACTCGAGCCTGCCCCTACAGGGAATACTGTCACATGCGCCAATAACTCCTCTTATCCTGTTATGGGAGTTGGTAAGATCATTCTGACTACTGCTGATGGTAGTTCTTTCACTTTTTCAGATGCTTTATTTGTGCCAGGGATCAAAAAGAACCTGTTATCAGTTTCTGCATTAGCCAAGATTGGCTTGGTTGTGAAATTCGTTGATGACAGGTGTATAGTCCATGATCTCTCAAATGGCGATGTGATTATTGCTTCTGGCATTTTATGTCATGGGCTGTATAAGCTCATAGACTATGAAAGATCTGTGAATGATTCGGCATGTGCAGTTCATGATTCTCAGGCTATGTCAGATGCAAAGCTTTGGCATGCACGATTTGGTCATCTGAATTTTGCTAGTTTGTTATGCCTGCAGAAATCTGAAATGGTGTCCTCTTTGCCCAAACTTGAGGCACCTGGAAAACATGTTTGTGAAGGCTGTATTTTGGGCAAAATGCAGCGTTCTTCCTTTCCAAAAGATGGTTCAGTTCGGGCTATGCAGAAATTGCAGCTTGTACATAGTGATGTCTGTGGTCCTATGCAGACACCCTCTTTTGGAAATTACCTTTACTTCGTGACTTTCATTGATGATTTTTCCAGGCATGCATGGGTATATCCACTCAAAGCAAAGTCCGAAGTGTTCATGTGCTTCAAACAGTTTTTGGTTTTGGCTGAAAATCTGTCAGCATGTAAAATGGGCACCCTCCGTTCTGATCGAGGGGGGGAATATATGTCTTCAGATTTTAATGCATTTCTGGCTGAACGTGGGATAAAACACCAGTGTACAGTGCCGTATACACCTCAACAAAATGGAGTTGCTGAACGAAAGAATAGGTCACTCATGGAGATGGCGAGGTGCATGGTCAAAAGTCAGGCTTTACCACATAGTTTCTGGCTTGAGGCTATCATGTGTACATCATATGTACTGAACAGGTGTCCCACTAAAGCGTTGCAGTCTATCACTCCATATGAGGCTTGGCATGACCGCAAGCCATCTGTTGCTCATCTGCGTGTTTTTGGTTGTTTGGCATATGCATTAGTGCCTGAACAACATCACAAAAAATTGGATGATAAGGCAGTAAAATGTATTTTTGTTGGGTACAGTTCTGAAAGTAAAGGCTATCGTCTGTATCATCCACAGACTAAACGCATTCTGGTTAGCCGTGATGTTGTCTTTGTGGAAGATGCTATTCAGCCATTGCTTTCATGTACTAAGGAGACATCTGTTAGCTCCAAAGACATGTATGATACTTTGATGCCTCTTTTTATAGGTGGATAGGCTAGTGCTAGTCCTAATGAGGCAACTTCTCAACCTTTGCAGGTTTCATATGATGATGCAGATCATTCCATTTCTGATGCAGATTTACATGATGCACTTGTTGATGAGAGAGCTGATATTGAGCAGCCAAAAACTATGCCAAAATGGTTGGTGCAGACTTTGCGTGACAACAAATTAGATGCACCTTTGTCATATCGTACTCGTTCAGGCTCTCATAGTGCCTCCTTTGCATCAGATTGCTATGCTATGGCTGCATCTAGTCTCTATGATGAGAATGAGCCTGTTTCTTTTGATGAAGCACAAAATTCAGAAAATTGGATGGCTGCTATGCAATCTGAATATGATGCTATAATGAAGAATGGTACATGGTCTTTATGTGACATTGCCTCCTGGCAAAAAGGCCATTGGCACTAAGTGGGTATACAAGCTGAAGCGTAAACCTGATGGTACAGTTGACAGGTATAAGGCTAGGCTTGTTGCAAAGGGTTATGCACAGGAAAGAGGCATTGATTTTGATGAGACCTTTGCACCTACATGCCGTATGACTACTGTTCGCAGCATTTGTGCACTTGCAGCCCATCATGGTTGGAATGTACATTAGTTGGACACTAAAACAACATTTCTGAATGGTGACTTGCATGAAGAAGTGTATGTTTTTCAGCCCCGTGGCTTTGTGCAAAAAGGGCATGAAAACCAGGTTTGCAGGTTAAAGAAGGCATTATATGGTTTAAAGCAAGCACCACGTGCTTGGTATGAGAAGATACATGCCTATCTGATTGCACATGGTTTTGAGAATAGTCCAACTGAAAGCACCTTATATGTTAAGCGTGCTAATGATGTGCTTCTGATCATTGTTGTCTATGTTGATGACATGCTTCTCACTGGTCCTATTGAGACACATATTGCTGATTTTAAGGCTGATTTGCATGCCTCATTTGAGATGTTTGATTTGGGGCATTTGCATCACTATTTGGGCATTCAGTTTATGCATGTTGATGGTGGAATGGCTTTGTGTCAAATGAAATATATAGACACATTATTGCAGCGTTTTGGCCTTGTAGACTGTAAGCCTATTGCCACTCCTATGAAGACAGGTTTACAATTAAGTCTTCATGATGCTGGAGATGCATTTGATGCTGTTCTCTATCAGCAGGCTGTTGGATGCTTGATTTACTTATGCATTACTCGGCCAGATATTCAGTTTGCGGTCTCAGAGATGAGCAGGTTTATGCATTGCCCAGAAGTCACGCATTGGAAAGCGGTTAAGCGCATCTTTCGCTACTTGAGTGGTACTCGGCTACTTGGGTTGTTTTATCCCAAGGGGGGATCACTACCGCCAGATTTGCATGCTTTTTTGGACTCAGATTGGGCTGGTTGCTATGACACTCGTGTGTCCACCAGTGGTTTTTGCTTCATGCTTGGTAGCTCATGTATATCTTGGTTGAGCAAGAAGCAGCCTACTGTGGCCACTTCCAGTTGTGAGGCTGAGTATAGGGAAGCTTTCACAGCTACAGTTGAGTGTGTGTGGCTCAGACGCCTTATGGCTGATTTGGGTGTTGGCCAGTCTTCTACCACCACCATCTTCACTGACAGTCAGAGCGCATTGGCAGTTGCGAGGAACCCTGTGTTCCATGCTCGCACTAAGCACATTGAGGTGCATTATCACTATGTCAGGGAGAGGTTCTCTGTTGGGGAGATCAGCTTGGCATATGTGCCCACGCAGGAGAACATTGCAAACCTTTTCACGAAGGCTCTGCCTAGGGAGAAGTTTGAAGCTTTCCGCAAAGCTTTGGGCTTACTTCCTTTTGTGGAGTGATTTCCACATAGCTTGGCACTTCCTTATACATGAGTGCCAGCTCCTTGTTCACCGCATCACTCACAGGGGGGATTTGTTGATATATTTAGGTAGTGATGTGTGTGAACACTCTAGGACCACCGGGGCACTTTTTTCCCTCTTTAGGAGGTTTTTTCCCCTCGGCTTGTATATACGCCTATTGCCCTAATGGGCTACTTATCTTTGTACATTCTCTAGTAATACATTTAGTCTTGTGTGTTGTGCTCCAAGCTTCTTCTTCTTCCTTGTGCTGTTCGCGTGCTTCCGCAGACGTCTATCTCCAACATGCACCTTAGATGAATACTCTAAGTATTCATCTCGTTTGGATCCTCCCATTTCCACTTGAGAGGGGGATCATTCCAGTTTTAGACTGTCACACTATGTGGAGCATGCTCTCTTTGTACTTGACTTTCCACATCATGATACAATTTTAGAGCAAGAGGAATCAGAGATACCATCTCAACTTATACCTCATATGGCTACACCTATGGTACCATTGAAGGCTTATATTTCCCCTCAACTTCAGTTGGGCATTACTTCAGGATCAATGACTCGTCATTTTCCATTTCTATCTTTGAGACTCCACTTACCTCATCTATAGTAGCATTCTGAGCATGAACTTTTCCATTCATGGAGTCCAACATCTTTTCCTTTACCATAGGACACTCCTACATCTACTTGGATTCATCACTCATTTGGATCCTTCTCTGAGCTAGCTTCTCAGTTCAGAAGGGGCTTGCATGGTCCTATCGACACATGTCAAGACTTTGTACACCCCATGGAGGTTTACAACATACAGATGTACTACCATGTGACTATGATTTTATGTTTCATGCTTCATATTTCATTCTTGCAGTACCTACTTCTTGGCGATATACATCTCATGGTGGATATTGTCAAAGCTTTGGAGGTTCCTCGCACCACATGGAGCCATCCTACCTATCTCACATGGAGGTGATCTCGTCCAGTGAGATCTTATTCCATTCCTGTACCTCGTTGGTGGCGTACCGCTGGAGCATTTGCTTGATCCATCTGGTGGACATCTTATGGAGTACCTGGGGATCCTGCATGGTTGATACCACTTGGAGGCTATGGATTTCCAAATGGATACTTCCTATTTAGTGCTCATGTTGCAACTGCTACATTCCTTCTCTCATACCCTAACAACCTCCATACTCTACAAAATGGAATTGCAGAGGGGGTGTTGAGAATATGAGAGTGCATCTTCCTTTTGTCTCTTGGAGTCACTCTATTTCTATTCTATTTCCATTCCATTTCCATTTCATATTATATCCCTTGTATTTGGGTACCTTGCCATTTGCTTCTACCATTGTATTCATTCTCATTTGAGTGGAATTATCCCACATGAGATGTAGTTTGCAGAGCCCCTCCCAAAACTATATTAGGAGAGCCTCTCCCCCCATTTGTGCTTGGTTCGAAGCTTGAGGAGCCTAGTCCATGCTCTTGGCAAGCTCATTTCTAATCCATGTGAGTTTAACCATTTCTTGGTCTACTCATTTTGAGTTTCTCACACTCTTTCCTTTGTGAGTACACTCTTTTTTCATTTTTCTTAGGCATTATTACGTGGCTCTTTCACTATTTTCATACTTGTGTGGAGATTGTCTACTATTTTAGCATACAACATGGCACTTTGTTGAGCAAGTTGTTGTGCATCTCAAATTTTTTGAAGTGTTTATGGACATTTTGGCATCGATTTGTGTCTCGATGATGGTCATTATGCCCATTTAATGGAGCATCATCTTGTTCATTTTGCTTTTATGGGGTACTAGGTTATATGGAATGCGAGCTCGAGCTCTATCACAGGATATGATGGCACTCTTGTTGATCAAGGCCCTCATCATCGATGATGGCGGGCACCTCAACAATTGGACAACTATTGGAGCTGATTTATCATCAACTGCCACATGTTTGTGGAATGGAGTTGCTTGGAATGATTCGCACGTGATCATTTCCCTCGATATCTCTGGCTTCAACCTCTCTGGTCCACTTTTCCCCTCCTTAGGCATGCTTAGCAGTCTTGTGAACCTCTCGATAACTTGCAAAAACCTTTCTACCACTTTATAGAGATAGACATGGCAGATTGTATCGGCCTCCCGTGATCGGTCAAGCTTTCACTATACCTACAGTTTGTCAGAAAGCATGATGAGCAACCCAAAATCAGCTTCACACTCTGAAAACATGGGTGAGGCAAATACAAAGCAGAATGAGAGAATGAAGAAGAGAAAGTATTGAGGCAATGCTAAGAGCATAAGCACAATCGAGGAGCATTGGCACACTTGCAATCTGCAGACATCGCGATTTTCATCCTCGATCATCCAGAGGCAAGGAAGGAGGCATCAAATGTGGCGCTTCTCCTACAACAGTGAAACAATGCACCTGTGGCCGATACTTCTCTCATAGAGAGAGAGAGAGAGAGAGAGAGAGAGAGAGAGAGAGATTCTATGCTTCATTAGTGTTGAGAGCTCCTCTAGATTGCACTGATCTACCATCTCTCACAACCACCTCCAACATCTCTTGTCAGGTGAGCGTAGCAGCTAATCTTCAAAGTATCCTTACTTGCATCAATCAAGTGAAGTGTCGCCACTAAGCTACAGGCTATGATGAAAATAGAGAGACAACATAGCTACTGCATGGAGCAACTACTAAGAATTCCAAACATTTCGCCAAGCAAACAAGAGAGAGCACTGCTCTCGAGGAAATTAACCTACTGTAGATCATTCTCTAGCACTGTGACAGAACGGGATGCTCAATCGGATAGGCTCGATTAGGTGGAGGCATCTGTTCATCTGGAAATAGACATTGAGAAATATTAGTGTTCTATCTCTTTCTTCGCTCGATGGCCAGAGAAAGCGAGATTTTGGTGAGCTTTTTTTTTAGTGTTGTTCACGTGTCACTACAGAGGCTGGTGGTGTTGAAGGATATTTGGCATGGTCAAAATAGAAATGGCAGAAATTGTCCATGTCCACTATATCCACTCTCAGGGAGATAGCACCAAAATAAGAATGTTGAATGCACTATGAGGGGTAGGACCGAAACTGGAGGGCTGATAAAAATCATTCTGCAAAGCCGAAAAACATAATGGCTGACATCAACGGTGATGCAATTTGCACATTTACACTATTCCAACTATAGGCATTCATTTGCGTTCTTTTTTAGAATCTACACTTGAAACTTGCTAGGTGGACGTGGAGTAAGTGTCACATGATGTATATATGGGGGCCTTGAAGAGCATGCCACATGGCATCATTTGGATTGACTCCACATTTGCTAGAAGCAATGAAGAGAAAGCTCTCTCATTATTCAAGATGAGAAGTAAAGAAGGCTCAATGATCGGGAGGTTTGAAAGAAAAGTTCTCTTTGTGTTTGAACAGTAGCCGCAATCAACATTCAAAAAGGAGATTTTGCTACACTAGATCATCTCATCTAGTCAAAGACCATCACTAGAAATAAACATAACTACTTCTCTCTAAAGTATCCATATGAGACTTGATCTAACCACCATGATTAATTGATCTCTCTATTATCTTGATAGAAGAGTGCCACTCCTATCAAGACAATCTAAAAGTGGCAAAGTGAAACTCTCTCTATCTCTCTAATCTCATCTAAGGAAAAGAGCTCTATTAGTGGAATTTATTCTACTAGCAGACTCCATATTGTGTATCCTATAAGTTTCTCTATAGTATGTGGAGCAGGAAGTGCAACACGAACATGAATTTGAAGACCATCATCTTCAATGCCATTTGCATTACATTGAATACATGTATTTGCAAGTGTGTAGGATGTTTTTCACCACCTTGCAGAATATTCCACAACACCCTTTTGCTATCAATACATGACGCATCATATATGTCCATAATGGGTAATTAGTACCATCCAACTTCTCCTCAACAACCAACATTTTCGCTTTGAATGTTAAGATGGATATGCCAAGGTATGATAGTTTTGATGATGGTGTTTTTCATACCATGATATTCATGTGGTTAGGTAAGCCAAGATAACACATATTTTGTTCAATATTAAAGAACTTGATATTTGAGTTGTTATGCTTGAGAATAGATATTGCAGTTTCCATTAGGCCATTCAGACTTGGATTTTTTTTAACATTTGATGATTGACATGAGCCTAGAGCAAGTGGGAGCCTTTCTCTAGGTGGGAGGCCCATTCACTTGTACAATTGTTCTTTCTAGTAATCAAATTTTTGGAGAGTAGGATATTGCAAAACTTCCTTTTTGAAAAAAAAAAGTGGGAGCCTTGCAAAAACCTCATCACTTCTTGTGTCAATCACATGGAAGATCGAATCTTATTGATTTTGTTTAGAGTGGTTTCACATGCATATAAACACCTTGTTTGAGGTTCTTGGTGTTAGATAATTAGTATGGCTTGAGATCCATGATTCTCCCTTTACGTTATTGTATAGCTCTACATTGTTTTTTGTATATGTTGCCACTTCTGGTTGCCTTGATCCTGAAGTGGAGGATGTTTGAGGAGAAGGGCCATGTGACCCTCCCCTTACTATCATATTGATACATGATTGTAATAATTATTTTTGTCCATATTGTAATTTGGATGAGGGAATTCCCTTCACAATATGCATGTTCGTACTCTCATTCTCTCTCTCTTCCCTATGTTTATCTCTCTAGAACATCATACGTTGGTTATACATAACCTCTCATTGACATTTAATGCAACTATCAAAGCTTTTCATCTCATCCTCCATTCATGCCTATTCATAGCCATAGAAATGATCTTCCTTTATCATTGATGTGTTTCTATTGTCATCCTCTTTCTTTGACATCTTTCTCTTTCTCTAATCATCATAGGCAAGAAACATTTGATCTCTCATCACCATTTTATGTAGTTAGTATATATTTTCATCTCCTCCATTTGTGTTTTTGGTGAAACCATACAAACGCAACAAGAAGACTACTCATCATGCTTCGAATGGAAAACTTGATAAAGTAAGTACACCAAATTCCATTTTCTTCCAACATGAGTGGAAGTCGAGCTTGACATACAAATAAATACATAAATTATGTTTATGAAGGAAAAATTTTGAAGCAAATAACACAATACCAAGAAAAGGAACCTTAAGGAATACCAAGAAAGTTTTGCAAACGTAAGTGTCAATGAAAATAACAATCTATACCAAGAGGAAGCATATTAATTAAATAAAGGAACCTAAAGCATAAATTCTACATAAATACAAGATAAAAATATATGGCAAGGTTGATGACCCACAATGTAACAAGTAAATAATGCCTTTATCACCTCATAAGTTAAATATGGAATCCCAAGAATCAATTTTATTTTGATAATTCAAATATTTTCTTAAGTGGCTAATGGAATCTGAGTAATTTTCGATGCATAAGGTTAGATTTACACCTATCATTAGCACCTACAAAATCATGTCTTCAACATGGTAAATTTCCCTTCTCTTTTTCTTGTTTCTAATATGACCTTTTGAATTAGGAATCTCTTCTTACCCTCTCTCTTAGGAAATTATTCTTTTAAATTCTCTAATCCAATTATTTTCCTCCTTCCATTTCTTTACAAATCTTCATCTTATTACTCTACAGGTCTACCTAAACATCCATTTAGTAATTTCTAATAGAATTGTTTGAATATAAGCACAATTTGTTCTCCATACACTATTTAATAAACACACTTAAAAGGATTCAATGCATCTTTAAGTTGGGGATTGTAGTACTCCATATATTGTGTCTCCACGTATTCAACCTTATTTGTGACTGAAGCTCACCTGTTATTGATGGTTGGCTAGGTCATGTTGGGTAAATCAACCTTACTTATAATAAATCAACCCGAGTCATCAGAAGTCTACCTAGAGGCATTAGGAGAATTCAAAAGGACTAGGGTAAACAAAAAAAAAATTGACCAAGAATTGACTTGGATAGAGAAAAAATAAAGTTCCTTGGGTGTCACATATAATGAATTGTACTAAGTTTGAGATATTAGACTCCATCTAAAATGGGCTTGAAACATCAAAATTAAGGTAGTGGTCTTGGGGGATAGATTGACCTCTTGGTTGGGTGCTTCAAATTAATCAATTGAAGACATGAAAATTCGGCCTTGATTAGTCATATTAAAGTCAACTTAGGTTGAGCCATATGAAAGTTCACATGGTCTACATACACCAAAATCAATCTACTATTGATAAGTGAGGTTATGCTTCAAATTTGACTTCATACTCTTGATTCATTTCTTTCAATATGTTACTCTCAATATATTAGCCTCAACCTTTTGGGAATGAAGTTGAACTATGAATTGTTAGAGATGAAATCGACCTAAAGAGGAGTTGACTCGATTGAGACTTGTTACAAATAAATTGAACTTTTTGAAAATAGCATTCTATGTGAGGGGTCTATAAGGAGTTGACTTGGTTGAAACAAACTTTACCTACAAATATCTATGAATCAACCTAGGGCATGAGATGAAGCTCAAATTGATGATTAAAAATGGACCTAACAATTGTAATTGAAGCAAAATTAATTCAATGAGGTTATTGATCCATATGACCCCATCGACTCCAATTTTTGTGGTATTCTAAAGAGTTGAAAATGTGTCATATGGATTATAAAAATCAACGTTCCCAAATATTTCTTGAGGTCTACCCCCCCATGAAAATCACATCTCCAACTTGATGAGGTATAGAATATTTTTCAAAACAAATTGCTTCCTCCACCATACATTAACACTTATGGACAAGGCAATATTTTTGTGCTCCAATGTTTGTGTAAAGGGGTTGCTAGGTGCAAATGTTGGCAAGGGGTACATGTGGCCATTGGCTATGTTGAGGACTATAAAGGGTGTACATGTATACACATGGTATGCTTAGAATTATTCAAATTACTAGACTTTATTTTAGGGGTTTTGGCGGGTTCAAAGATTGCATGAAACCTCCTTTACAATGGTTTAATTGTGTCTTTGCAATGTTCTAATGGTGCACATTCGATAGGATGGATACATTAGGATAATTAAAAAATATATAAGTATACATTAGGTTTCACCATTTTTCTTAAAATTTTTGGAGCGCATGGGCTAAAGTCCCTTGAGAAAAAAAATGTGATTAGTTAAAACAAGGGAATTCTATGTACAAGGAAAACTTTATGGGATTCACTTGGGGTTCACGACATCATGAATTATACAAAAGTATCGAGAAATGTGTGTGCTTATGTTGTTCTTGTGAGCTCGTAGAGCTATGGTGCAACAACACTTGCAGCTAATGTGGACGATGATATCTTCTCTGACATGACTGAGGCAAATGAAGCAAAGCGTAACTCAAGGTAGCACGAATGACGATAAGTAACACGTTGTTGGCATACAAGTCAGATGAAGAGCATACTAGCGCAACGGAGGAGTCATGCACAATACGGCAACAAGGCCCAATCAATTTTCCATGGACCATTTACAACTCAAGTGATTTTAATCACTACACAAACATTGTAAATTCCGTTTTTGGTAGAATAGACTCCATTTTGTGCAAGCCGAGGAGTCCTCGAGCTTGAGGAGTATTAGAACTAGCTACATATCAATTTTCATAATTTTTAGACTCTGTTTGAGCCCTCAAATAGGCTCTAGAACCTAAGTTTTAACTAGGCCGGACACTAGGTCTGGACAAGACCAAAGCTAGTTAGAAAACTATAAAAAGAGCTAGAGAGCTCATTTTTGGGGTTAGATTGTTGGTGAATTGAGCTTATGTAAGAGACTTTTTGACTAATGCAAAGAACTCCATTGTTCCTCTCCTGGTTCTTGCCTTGTGTGCGCGTGTGTGTGTATGTGTGTGCATGCTTGTGTGCTTCTCACTCACACACTTGTGCCTTCACTCGCTCATAGTCTTCATACTAGTCCTCACGTCTCCACGGATTGACAATTATGAGGTGAATCTTCTCACGTTGGTACTCACCATTGTGGTAGAGTGACACACGTGGTACAAAAAGAGAGAAGATAAAGTAGAGGATAATTTCTCTCTAACTTCATACGCACAAATAAGAAAAGTAGAAGTGTGCCTTGTCATTAACGGACCCAATGGGCTTTCTTATACAAAATGGAAGAGGCTTTTAGCCAATCAGTAGCCAATAAAAAATGGATAAGCCCTTTTCTTGGATTACCCTCTTAATAAGAGGTGTTCACATGATGAAAAACTAGCTCATCTCCAACAATCCCCCCTTTGAGCTTGATTTCGATGATTTTAGGGCTTTATGTCATGGGTTTTAGGACTTTTATATTTTAGGGCATCCTAAGTGGGTTTTAGGAGCTAGTGACATATGGCACCATCTAGCATATATTTTGGGTTTTTAATTTGATTTTAGGACCACTAGGAGCTTTTCATGATTTTAAGGGCCTTTATAGACATAGGCCTTTTACAATTGGGTTTTAGAAGAGGGTTTTACAATATATCATCATAAATGACAGAGTTGATCTCATCATGTTCTAATTCTTCTACAACATGAGCTTTACCTTTCTTATCCTTGGTCTTGTTGTTGTTGTTGCCTCCTCCTTGATCTTCATGTTTGCTTTTGAAGAAGCACCTTGATGAAGGATGATTCGTCTTCTTGCAATATTTGCATGGTTCAAAGACCTTGTTCCTTTGCTTTGAGTATGTTGCATAGGCTCCATTTGTTGATAAGGTTGTCTTCTTTTCTTCTTCTTGTAGTGAGTTGATGGCGTCTTCCAAGCTAGGGATTGGAACTTTCTCCTTGAGGATAGTTTTGATATTGGCATATTGTTCTCGAAGTGCTCTTTCAAGATGTCAATGCCTCTTGTGTTTAGATCTTCAAAGTATAAGAATGACCGGCCCCATCGTTGATATGACAACCATTCTTGTGGAAGATGTCGAAAAACTTATCCCCATCAATTGAATAGCTGAATCAAAGCAGTATGGACATGAACAAAAATTCGTGGTGAAGCAAATCTTATGTTTTTACTGTCATCTTGCAGTTTCAGCAACTAATGGGCTCAGTCCTCTTGAAAATTGAATTTCCTACGAATTCATAGCAGGTGCGTTTGAGTGTGACAGGAAGAGAAAAGGCGCAATATTCGCTCCGTCTAGCTACTACTATAGCTTTAAGCGGCTTGTGGATTCCTATGTTTGCCCAAAATTTTGTGTGTCAACATGCCCATGCTACATTCTATGGTGCACGCGATGCTTCTGAGACAATGGGAGGAGCATGCCAATATGGCAACGTATATAGTCAGGACTATGACATGCACAACACGGTGCTTTGTACAACATTGTCTAACAATGGACACCAATGCAAGGCATCCTTTGAGATCAAGTGCTAAAATGTTGGACAATCATACCTGCCACCAGATTATGCCCTTCGAATTGGATGCCGACAACGATAGCTGGTGCAATCCTCCTTGGTCGCAGATATATAGATAACATGGAACTTCAGTTAGCGCAGATTGTAGGAGATTGCCATATCCAATATGCAGGTTGTGTATGAGTAGCGTTTATGGCAGAATCGCATGCCTCGTCACCCGCTTGCTCCGCCAGTCCCCAGTGCTATGACATTGTGTCTATAGAAGACCCCCCTACACAGGAAGTGATGTGAAGGTACACAACAGCAAGAGAATGCATGGTTTCTTCAACACCGAGAACACGACAGTGTTGCTAAAGCACTCGATGAAGAACAAATGCTCTGATACCAGTTGTTGTTCTTGTGAGCTCGTAGAGCTATGGTGCAATAGCACTTGCAGCTAATGTGGACGATGATATCTTCTCTGACATGACTGAGGCAAATGAAGCAAAGCTTAACTCGAGGTAGCACGAATGATGATAAGTAACACGTGGTACAGAAAAGAGAGAAGATAAAGTAGAGGATAAGTTCTCTCTAACTTCATAGACACAAATAAGAAAAGTAGAAGTGTGCCTTGTCATTAACGGACCCAATGGGCTTTCTTATACAAAATGAAAGAGGCCTTTAGCCAATCAGAAATGGATAAACCCTTTTTTTGGATTACCCTCTTAATAAGAGGTGTTCACATGATGAAAAACTAGCTCATCTCCAATAGCTTATAGTGGGAAAATGTGCCAAGGAGTGGGCTATTTATTCAATGTCCAAAGATCTTGGAAGAGACATGGAGAAAGATACATGAAGAAAAGACAAGGTGTGTGTGTGTACACACTAAGGGCATTTGAAAGCATAGGTTGGATTATGTTAGAGAATAGGGAAGATTAATGGATATGAGTGTGTATAGTGTGTACTTTTGTGCGAACTAGTGTGTGTAACTTATTGATAGAGACATGTAGAACTAGAACAAGTGAAGGGACTAAGGAAGTGAAGGAACATAGAGGCATTCTTCTCTATCATATTTTCATTGTGTTGGTATGCTACTCTATCAAGTTTATTCAAGAGGAATATAACTCAGTGGGGCTTCCTCCATACTATTCCAAGGAGGCAATTTTAGGGTTCTGGGTGAAGGCATGCTTGTTTCTTCCACATTTGGAGTGCAACGTTGCACAAAGTCAAGTTATATGGCCGATGAAGAAGAAGCTACTTATGGAGTCCTTGTAAACCTACAAGTATCATACCACTTTAGTTGTACCGTGTTTACTTGAAACTACTTGGTGGCATTTATAGGTTTCCTTTTTGTCGCAATCCACTTATTGTTCAATTTAAGTTTACATTTACCATGGGTGTAATTTATCTATTTCTCTTCTTCTTCTACAAACACTAAAACACAAATCCCTAAAGTACTCACAACAACATTGGCACATTTGGTGGGATAGAACTACATGAGTATAGAGGAAGAAAAACAAGAAGACTTCCAAAAGGTCGAGAGGAAGATTCCCATCAAGGAGATCTCAAGAAGCATCAATATTTGCTCAAAAAAGTATTTTATCTCTCTCCCTAAGGGCTTACTCCATAGAGTAGGGAGGGATACACAACTCATGACTCCAACCCAATCTCAAACATTTAGCAAATCAATTACTTCAAGCCCACTAGAAAGAAGGCTACATGCAGGTCTATTAGTCCCACTTTATTCTTCATAATCTTCTATTGGGAACATGCCTATGTAAGTAGATTTGGAAACTTTACTTTCCCAAATCCACATCAATTTTCTAGCCTCTAAAATTCTAGTTTGTGAAGATCCTAACGAACTTGTCACGAGATTCCTAGCTCTGTTTGTCACAACAGCCAAGGAACTCATGGCCAAACTCCTTTACCCACTGCATGATTTTTTGTCAAAAAGTGACCAGCAAAGGCACTTCCCATGTGTACGTAGTGAAAGCTAAAGGAGATTCTACTTACCACCACCACCACCACTATCGATGAGCTCATTACTACTACAAAGATACTAGAGCAAATATGAGAGTATGGGATTCATTCTTCTTCATTCTCATTCTTCATGGAGCCTCAAGGCCGAATGATGCAACGTGGGGAGGAATTGGAAAGTCTAAAGCTCAAAATAGACACAAAGAAGAGGAGAGTGCAATCAACTACAACAAGAGATATAAGACTTAAAGATTCAAAAAGAAGAGCAATCCAAAGTAGATGAAGGTGCATAACTTGGACAACAACTTCAAGAGCTCCAATCAAGAAGCATGAGGGCCAGAATTTGGTGCACCATTTACAAAAAAAAGTTAGGATGCAATAAGTTAAGGTCTTATGAATATTACATGTCCATTGTGTAGGAAGCTGGGTCTTGAAGCACATGACCGCTACACCAAAGTGCCACAAACTCAAGTTTATTAGGGCCAATTAAATGCAGGATTTTGTATGCAAAGTGATCTTTGACCTTCCCCAAATTTGATGCTAGTATCTTTTACTAATCAAGGTAATGGTCACAATTCTATTCCTAACAACAATGGTTATACTTAGGGAAATAGGAATAGCCTATGATGCCCATTACCTGATTTAAATGAGAAGAGTGTTGGAATTACCAAAGTAAGTGTCTCTTTCCAAAGGGTGCTCCTCCATGCCAACTTTTTTGAGATTCTAAAAAGCATTATACTACATGCTGCCCAGAAAATAAAACCTCCACTTGAATGAGGAACATCTTTTGGAGGAGGCACCTATGCCTTCACTCGTTGCCACAATTATCCACCTTAAAAAAAATTATTCTTTGGTAGAAAAGAGGAAAAAGCAAGGAGAAGAAATAGTAGTTTGGGAACTAGTGGGACGAGAAGGACCAACGACAAGGGAGATCACAAGAAGAGAAACTTCAACTAGTGGAGGAATTCATGATGCCCAACTAGTCCCAAACATGAATCATATTATAAAGGGAGCTTATAATGCAACTGAGAGAGAATTGGAGGACAAATAGAAACCCAAAGAACCAAGTGAATTAAAAGCTCCAAAGCTATTAAAATCAATAAGCAAAGAAGTATATTCAAACTCTTGAGAATAGATGCCAATTTTAGATAAGAAGTGTTTTCGATTGTTAAATATCTATCAACTCCAACCTTGTTGGCAAAGACTAGAAATTTGATTAGGGACAAAGTTGTTTGGAATCCTGATTACAAATTATAAGAGTCCTAAATTAATAGTGAGTATAAAGTGGCAAGTGTTCAAAGGAGTAATTAGTGGTTCGAGCATAGACCTGATGCCAAAGTATACAATGGAAAATCTTGGATTCTAACCCCCAAGGCTTATCAACTTTACAATCATTTTAGCTGATCAAAACAAGGTTAAGCCCCTCAAAGTAGTGCATAGAGTATAGGTCCTAGTGTTGTTCTAAGGCTCCCATAGGTAGCTAGCGGATTTCCATTGGTGATTGGAAGACCTTGTTCAAGACACACAAGTTTCCTACATGATGGTAGCTAGCGGATTTCCATTGGTGATTGGAAGACCTTGTTCAAGACACACAAGTTTCCTAAATGATTGAGGTAAAGATAGAATGTAGGTAAAGCATGAGGGTAAAGAGGTGAAGCAAATTCACTTGGAAGAAGGACCAAAAAATAATGATCGTACATTGATATTGATCACAATATTATGGATCCTCTTTTGATCAAGGACAAGGAAGAGGACACTCTTTTGTGGTTGGAAGTAAGTAAATATTTTCCCTCATATGACAATAACCCTTCCCCATAATTGTTGAAAGAAGAGATCAAGGAGGCAAATTAGGAAACGTGCCAAGGAAACCTTGGCGGCAAAGATTTGAGCCTTGAGTAGGGACAAAGTTATTAGCGAAGCACCTCTTATATATTACAAGAGTTTTAGATTAAGAGTGAGCATAAAAGGGCAAGTTTTCCAAGGAGTAATTCTTGATGGTGCTCTCACATGGGCATAATCCTGATGCGAGAGTATACAACAGAAAAGCTCATAATCTACCCCTCAAGGCCTACCAAATTTATAGTCACTTTAGTTTATGAGAGCAAGTTGAGGCCCCTTGCATTGGTGCATAGAGTATAGGACTTGGTCCAAGGTAACGTTTTGAATTTGGACTTTGTTGTCTAAGACTCTTGCAAGTAGTAGGAGGATTTGGAATATTGATTGGAAGACCTTGGTTGAGACATGCAAGTGTCTTAGATGATTGACACAATGTGAGGAAAACATGAGGGTAAAGAACTGAAGCAAATTCACCTAGAAGGAGGACCAAACAAACATGAACATATGAGGATGACACAAAAAATTAGCATCAATACTGAGCACAATCTTATAGAGAGAGGGAAAGGAAGAGGACACTTGCATTGTTGGAAGAAGGTAGCCCTTTTCCATGCTATGGCATTAACCCTTCCCCACAATTGTTGAAAGAAGAGATCAAGGAAGAAAATAAGGAAACAAGCCAAGGCTTGAACCTTTAATTGCATGTTAAAGTGGATAAGGTCTTTTTTTTGTGGTGACACTAATAAAGATCACCTTTTAAGAGAGAATAAGCTTAATCATTTGATTCATGCTGAGAGGAGTGCCCAAAAGACTATAGAGAATATGATAATCTAGCTCATAGATACAACTAAGAAAGAGGGGAAATTGAAACATATGATTGAAAATTGTGTTCTAAAGAGGAAAGTGTCTACACAGACAAAATCAAATGAAATCATGAATGTATGGGGATTAAACAAGGAAATTTGAAAGGAATCGCAGAAGAATGCTTAGGTATTCCTAGTGCATTACAATTGCTAGCATATCTAATATTTAAGTTGAAGTCAAAAGAACTTCATAAGCAACAAGGATCTTAGAGGCTAAGTTTTATATGGATAAAAAAGAAGTTACTTCAACATTGTGAGATACATCCATTATTCCATATCATTAAATTGTTGGAATTCATATCAAGGATAAGTTAAGATATTATATTTTAAGTTTCAAGAAAATGATGGTAAAAATTCATTATTGATAGGATATTGAATAGGTGCCATACACGGTACAGAACATATGATTCCAAAGTATCTAGTATCTTAAACAAGTGTATCACCCACAATTGATGTTGGAATCATATTTTCTTTCTATTAATTCATGCAAGCAAGACTAGACTCAGTTACAGTAACCAAAGACTGCACCTTAGATGAATACTCTAATTATTCATCTCGTTTGGATCCTCCCATTTCCACTTGAGAGGGGGATCATTCCAGTTTTAGACTGTCACACTATGTGGAGCATGCTCTCTTTGTACTTGACTTTCCACATCATGATACAATTTTAGAGCAAGAGGAATCAGAGATACCATCTCAACTTATACCTCATATGGCTACACCTATGGTACCATTGAAGGCTTATATTTCCCCTCAACTTCAGTTGGGCATTACTTCAGGATCAATGACTCGTCATTTTCCATTCCTATCTTTGAGACTCCACTTACCTCATCTATAGTAGCATTCTGAGCATGAACTTTTCCATTCATGGAGTCCAACATCTCTTCCTTTACCATAGGACACTCCTACATCTACTTGGATTCATCACTCATTTGGATCCTTCTCTGAGCTAGCTTCTCAGTTCAGAAGGGGCTTCCATGGTCCTATCGACACACGTCAAGACTTTGTACACCCCATGGAGGTTTACGACATACAGATGTACTACCATGTGACTATGATTTTATGTTTCATGCTTCATATTTCATTCTTGCAGTACCTACTTCTTGGCGATATACATCTCATGGTGGATATTGTCAAAGCTTTGGAGGTTCCTCGCACCACATGGAGCCATCCTACCTATCTCACATGGAGGTGATCTCGTCCAGTGAGATCTTATTCCATTCCTGTACCTCGTTGGTGGCGTACCGCTGGAGCATTTGCTTGATCCATCTGGTGGACATCTTATGGAGTACCTGGGGATCCTGCACGGTTGATACCACTTGGAGGCTATGGATTTCCAAATGGATACTTCCTATTTAGTGCTCATGTTGCAACTGCTACATTCCTTCTCTCATACCCTAACAACCTCCATACTCTACAAAATGGAATTGCAGAGGGGGTGTTGAGAATATGAGAGTGCATCTTCCTTTTGTATCTTGGAGTCACTCTATTTCTATTCTATTTCCATTCCATTTCCATTTCATATTATATCCCTTGTATTTGGGTACCTTGCCATTTGCTTCTACCATTGTATTCATTCTCATTTGAGTGGAATTATCCCACATGAGATGTAGTTTGCAGAGCCCCTCCCAAAACTATTTTAGGAGAGCCTCTCTCCCCATTTGTGCTTGGTTCCAAGCTTGAGGAGCCTAGTCCATGCTCTTGGCAAGCTCATTTCTAATCCATGTGAGTTTAACCATTTCTTGGTCTACTCATTTTGAGTTTCTCACACTCTTTCCTTTGTGAGTACACTCTTTTTTCATTTTGCTTAGGCATTATTACGTGGCTCTTTCACTATTTTCATACTTGTGTGGAGATTGTCTACTATTTTATCATACAACATGGCACTTTGTTGAGCAAGTTGTTGTGCATCTCAAATTTTTTGAAGTGTTTATGGACATTTTGGCATCGATTTGTGTCTCGATGATGGTCATTATGCCCATTTAATGGAGCATCATTTTGTTCATTTTGCGTTTATGGGGTACTAGGTTATATGGAATGCGAGCTCGAGCTCTATCACAGGATATGATGGCGCTCTTGTTGATCAAGGCCCTCATCATCGATGATGGCGGGCACCTCAACAGTTGGACAACTATTGGAGCTGATTTATCATCAACTGCCCCATGTTTGTGGAATGGAGTTGCTTGGAATGATTCGCACGTGATCATTTCCCTCGATATCTCTGGCTTCAACCTCTCAGGTCCACTTTTCCCCTCCTTAGGCATGCTTAGCAGTCTTGTGAACCTCTCGGTAACTTGCAAAAACCTCTCTACCACTTTATAGAGATAGACATGGCAGATTGTATCGGCCTCCCGTGATCGGTCAAGCTTTCACTATACCTACAGTTTGTTAGAAAGCATGATGAGCAACCCAAAATCAGCTTCACACTCTGAAAACATGGGTGAGGCAAAGACAAAGCAGAATGAGAGAATGAAGAAGACAAAGTATTGAGGCAATGCTAAGAGCATAAGCACAATCGAGGAGCATTGGCACACTTGCAATCTGCAGACATCGCGATTTTCATCCTCGATCATCCAGAGGCAAGGAAGGAGGCATCAAATGTGGCGCTTCTCCTACAACAGTGGAACAGTGCACCTGTGGCCGATACTTCTCTCATAGAGAGAGAGAGAGAGATTCTATGCTTCATTAGTGTTGAGAGCTCCTCTAGATTGCACTGATCTACCATCTCTCACAACCACCTCCAACATCTCCTGTCAAGTGAGCGTAGCAGCTAATCCTCAAAGTATCCTTACTTGCATCAATCAAGTGAAGTGTCGCCACTAAGCTACAGGCTATGATGAAAATAGAGAGACAACATAGCTACTGCATGGAGCAACTACTAAGAATTCCAAACATTTTGCCAAGCAAACAAGAGAGAGCACTGCTCTCGAGGAAATTAGCCTGTTGTAGATCATTCTCTAGCACTGTGACAGAACGGGATGCTCAATCGGATAGGTTTGATTAGGTGGAGGCATCTGTTCATCTGGAAATAGACATTGAGAAATATTAGTGTTCTATCTCTTTCTTCGCTCGATGGCCAGAGAAAGCGAGATTTTGGCGAGCTTTTTTTTTAGTGTTGTTGTTCACGTGTCACTACAGAGGCTGGTGGTGTTGAAGGATATTTGGCATGGTCAAAATAGAACTGGCAGAAATTGTCCATGTCCACTATATCCACTCTGAGGGAGATAGCACCAAAATAAGAATGTTGAATGCACTATGAGGGGTAGGGCCCAAACTGGAGGGCTCATAAAAATCATTCTGCAAAGCCGAAAAACATAATCAACGGTGATGCAATTTGCACATTTACACTATTCCAACTATAGGCATTCATTTGCGTTCTTTTTTAGAATCTACACTTGAAACTTGCTAGGTGGACGTGGAGTAAGTGTCACATGATGTATATATGGGGGCCTTGAAGAGCATGCCACATGGCATCATTTGGATTGACTCCACATTTGCTAGAAGCAATGAAGAGAAAGCTCTCTCATTATTCAAGATGAGAAGTAAAGAAGGCTCAATGATCGGGAGGTTTGAAAGAAAAGTTCTCTTTGTGTTTGAACAATAGCCGCGATCAACATTCAAAAAGGAGATTTCGCTACACTAGATCATCTCATCTAGTCAAAGACCATCACTAGAAATAAACATAACTACTTCTCTCTAAAGTATCCATATGAGACTTGATCTAACCACCATGATTAATTGATCTCCCTATTATCTTGATAGAAGAGTGCCACTCCTATCAAGACAATCTAAAAGTGACAAAGTGAAACTCTCTCTATCTCTCTAATCTCATCTAAGGAAAAGAGCTCTATTAGTGGAATTTATTCTACTAGCAGACTCCATATTGTGTATCCTATAAGTTTCTCTATAGTATGTGGAGCAGGAAGTGCAACACGAACATGAATTTGAAGACCATCATCTTCAATGCCATTTGCATTACATTGAATACATGTATTTGCAAGTGTGTAGGATGTTTTTCACCACCTTGCAGAATATTCCACAACACCCTTTTGCTATCATTACATGACACATCATATATGTCCATAATGGGTAATTAGTACCATCCAACTTCTCCTCAACAACCAACATTTCCTCTTTGAATGTTAAGATGGATATGCCAAGGTATGATAGTTTTGATGGTGGTGTTTTTCATACCATGATATTCATGTGGTTAGGTAAGCCAAGATAACACATATTTTGTTCAATATTAAAGAACTTGATATTTGAGTTGTTATGCTTGAGAATAGATATTGCAGTTTCCATTAGGCCATTCAGACTTGGATTTTTTTTAACATTTGATGATTGACATGAGCCTAGAGCAAGTGGGAGCCTTTCTCTAGGTGGGAGGCCCATTCACTTGTACAATTGTTCTTTCTAGTAATCAAATTTTTGGAGAGTAGGATATTGCAAAACTTCCTTTTTGAAAAAAAAAAGTGGGAGCCTTGCAAAAACCTCATCACTTCTTGTGTCAATCACATGGAAGATCGAATCTTATTGATTTTGTCTAGAGTGGTTTCACATGCATATAAACACCTTGTTTGAGGTTCTTGGTGTTAGATAATTAGTATGGCTTGAGATCCATGATTCTCCCTTTACGTTATTGTATAACTCTACATTGTTTTTTGTATATGTTGCCACTTCTGGTTGCCTTGATCCTGAAGTGGAGTATGTTTGAGGAGAAGGGCCATGTGACCCTCCCCTTACTATCATATTGATATATGATTGTAATAATTATTTTTGTCCATATTGTAATTTGGATGAGGGAATTCCCTTCACAATATGCATGTTCGTACTCTCATTCTCTCTCTCTTCCCTATGTGTATCTCCACACCAATTGAGACAGGATTTAGGTTCTTAGTTGAGGATTCGAGTGATGCATTTGAAACTTCTCTTTATTAGCAAGTTGTGGGATGTCTTATATATGCATGCAACATAAGGCCATATATACAATATGCAATTTCCCACTTGAGTCAATTCATGCATAGCCTTGGCACACTTAAGCATTGGCAAGCAGTGAAACATGTGTTTAGATATCTCAAAGGCACTTTGAGTTTAGTTCTATTTTATGGCAGAGATATTTAGCCATGCTTGCATGCTTTTACAAATAGTGATTAAGCTGGTTGTTATGATACTCATGTGTCTACTAGTGGTAACTGTTTTTTCCTTGGAGACTCCTGCATATCTTGGTTGAATAAGAAGCAACCTACAATGGTAACATCAAGATTTGAAGTTGAGTACAGGATAGTTTTCATAGCTATAGTAGAGTGTGTATGGCTAAGATGCCTATTGATGGATCTTTGCATGGGGATTGATGTTGTTGCACATGTTCTCATTGATAGTCAGAGTGCATTGGTTGTTGGATGAAACCCAGTGTTTCATGCACTAAGCAAACATATTTATGTGCATTATCATTGTGTGAGAGAGCGCATTCATGTAGGAGATATTGATTTGGTATTCATGCCTACACAAGATAATGTGGCAGACATATTCACCAAAGCTCTTCCATGGGAAAAGTTTGAAACTTTTTGCAAAGCTTTAGGCTTATTGCCTAGTGGGGGCTGATCTGTCACTCCCTATATATGTTCGCATCATTTGCTCCAGGGGGTTTTGTTACACATATGTGTTCGTCAAGTAGCTTTGATGTGAACCTTTTCTCTATACATGGGCACTTTTTACTCTAGTGTTGGCTAGAGGTTTTTTCCCCATGTTACCACATATATGATTCAATCATATGTGGTGGTACTTTGTACTTAGGGATATTATTCAATTCTTACTTCAGTTTTGTTCATTGTCAATAGAGAGAGCTATTGCAACCATCCTTCTGCTCTGCGTGTCTTGTTGCATTTGTGCTCCTTGTGTGTGCTCCTAGTGTGTCTCTTGGACTTCTACACACACCAACAAGAATTGCATGAAAAATGGTGAGCATACTTAGGGCAAATAGAAGTTCAAAATAGCTTCATTATATGGCATCAAAGGTTTGATCTGAGTTTTTTTGGGCCTCTGAATGCACTATTGCAACACCTATGCATGCAATTTTGTCCTTTTATACCAAACATATATATAGGTTTTGATTCGCCAATACAAGCATCTCAAAGTCCACTATAGGTTTAGCATAGCTCTGTAGGGTGGATGTGTTCACATTTTTTAGATATAATCAATTTTCTACATTAGGGTATTTAGTCAATGGCCATGGCTGAAAACAATGACGTATTTTGTATGTTAGCTATTGAGGATAGGTTGGATGGTACTAATTACCCATTGTGAGCACAGATGATGTGTAATGTATTGGTAACAAGAGAAATGTGGAATATTGTGCAAGGCATTGAAAAACTTCCTACTACATCTGCAAATACAGTTATTGAAGGTGATGCAAATGGAGTTGAAGATGATGATCCTCGAATTCCTATTTGTGCTTTAGTTCTTGTTGTGCCTACTCCATACCAAAATCATTGGGATGGTAGAGATGCTTTGATAGCTTTTTCTATCAAACATGCCATTATCCCTCTCATTTGCTCATGTGAAATAGCAAATGATGCTTTGGATACACTTACCACTTTATATCAAGCAAAAAAATGAGGCTCATGTTGCTTACCTCCAAAAATAGTTGGAGAGTGAGCATATGAATGAAGGAGATTCTATGGATAGTTTTTGCCAAATATTAAAGATTTGAGGGAGCACTTGATTTTTTGTGATGAAGTCTTGTCAGATAATTCACTTGTGCATATTGTTGCTAATGGTCTTCCATATTCATATCAAAGTTTTGATCTACTCCTTGATTGATGATGAAAGGTGATCCAAATGCCTTAATATTTGAGGAGTTAGTCTCTATTTTGTTGTTGGACGATCAATCCAATCAGAACATGTCCATTATGTGTGTTGCGGATCAAGCTTTCCTAGCTAGTCAGAAGGGTAAAGGTAAATGGAGCTCATCCACTAGTAACCAAAAATGTGCTAATGTTGCATACTTGAAGAAGGAAGAAAAAGATGAGAAGAAAACAAAAAAACACAAACAATTATGCAAATATTATAAGGGAAATGATCATGATCATGTCGTAAAGCATTGTCAAAAACTGGTTGCAAAAGAGGCAAAGAAGAAAGAGATTGAATTGTTTGTTGCAAAGGCCTCTACACCTAGAACAGGGTCTGCTAATCTTGTTCAGAATGAAGAATGGGCATTTACTTATGAGGTCCAAATGAGGCAATTTCTTAGCCTTTATAGGTTCCACATGATGATGTAGATCATTCCATTTTATATGCAGATTTATATCATCCACTTGTTGATGAGAGGACTGATATAAAGGAGGCAAAAGCTATGCCCAAATGGCTAGTGTAGACTTTGAGATAGCAAATTATATGCACCTCTACTGTATCATACTCATTCAAAATCTCATAGTGCTTCCTTTACATTAGATATCTATACAATGGTTGCATCTAGTCAATATGATGAGAATGAGCCTGGCACACAAAATTTTGAATTTCTCTTTTTTGAGAGTACAATGATTTGGAAATACACACTCACACACCCAACCTTGTAAGGTAGAAGCACCCATAATGAGAGATTCATGGACATGTCAAGCCAAGACTTGAACTCAGTACTTCCTCCCACAGCTTCAAGGTGTTAGCCACTAGGCTATGCATCCACTTGAAAATTGGATGGCTGCTATGCAATTAGAATATGACGTTATTATGAAGGATGGTACCTTGTCTTCATGTTGTTTGCCTCTAGGCAAAAAGGCCATTGGCACTCAATGGGTATACAAGTTGAAATGTAAGCTCGATGGAATAGTTGACATGTATAAGGCTAGGCTTGTTGCAAAAGGTTATGCTCAAGAGAGAGGCATTGATTTTGATGAGACCTTTGCACCCGCATGCGGAATGACCATCGTTTAGAGCATCTGTGCACTTGCATATCATCATGGTTGGAATGTACATCAATGGGACAGTAAAACTACATTTCTAAATGGTGACTTACATGAAGAAGTGCAGCCCCATGGTTTTGTGCAAAAAGGGCATGAAAACAAAGTATGTACATTGAAAACATAATTATATGGTTTGAAGCAAGCACCACGTGCTTGGTATGTAAAGATACATGCCTACTTGATTGCACATGGTTTTAAGAGTAATCCAACTCATAACACCTTATATATTAAGCATGAAAATGATGTACTTCTCATCATTTTTGTGTATGTTGATGACATGCTACTCATTGATCCTAGTGAGAAGCATATTGCTGAATTTAAGATTGATTTGCATGCCCCTTTTGAGATGTCAGATTTGGGGCACTCACATCATTATTTGGGCATTCAATTTATGCAAGTTGATGGGGGGACAACTTTTTGTCAAACAAAATATATTGACACATTATTTCAGTGTTTTGGCCATGAAGATTCCAAACCTATTGCCAATCCTATGGAAATAGGTTTACGATTGAGTCTTCATGACATTAGAGATGCATTTCATGCTGTTGTCTATCACCAAGTTGTCGGATGCTTGATTTATGTATGCATAACTTGTCTTGATATTCACTTTGTTGTCTCTCACATGAACATGTTTATCCATAACCCAAGTTTAAAGCATTGGCAGGTGGTTAAGTGCATCTTTTACTACTTGAGTGGTACCCGGCTACTTAGATTGTTTTATCCCAAGGGGGGTCATTATTGCCGAATTTACATCCCTTTTTTGACTCTGATTAGGCTAGTTGTTATGACACTCGTGTGTCCACTAGTGGTCTTTTCTTCATGCTTGGTAGGTCGTGCATATCCTAGTTGAGCAAGAAGCAACCTATTATGATCGTTTCTATTTGTGAGGCTAAGTATAGGGTGGCTTTCACAACAATTGTTGAGTGTGTGTGTGGCTCATATGCCTTTTGGATGATTTGGGTGTTTATTAGTCTTTGGTCACCACCATCTTCACTGACAATCAGAGCACATTGGGAGTTGCTAGGAACCCTATGTTCCATGCTTGCACAAAGCACATTGATATGCACTATCATTATGACAAGGAGAGGTTATTTGTTGGAGATATTAATTTGGCACATGTGCCCACACAATACAATGTTGTAGACTTTTTCACAAAGACCTTTTCACAAAGGCTCTGCCTAGGGAGAAGTTTGAAGCTTTCCACAAAGCTTTGGGCTTACTTCCTTTTGTAGATTGATCTCTTTCCACATAGCTTGACACTTCATTATACATGAGTCTCATCTCCTTGTTCACCTCATCACTCCCAAGGGGGACTTGTTGATATATTTTAGTAGTGATGTGTATGAAAACACTTAGGATCATCAAGTAGTTTTTTCCCTCATTAAAAAGTTTTTTCCCTAACTTGTATATATGTCTATAACCCTAATAGGTTAGTTATCTTTGTACATTCACTTGGTAATTCAATCAATGTTGTGTTGTGCTCCAAGCTTCTTCTTCTTCTTCTTCTTGCTTTTGTTGTTCATGTGCTTCTATGGGCCTCAAACTCGAATAGCTTTATTATGCCATCTACCAATTGCAACTTCATCCTTATTGGTCTTAAAGCAAGTTTATCCCATTTTTCCCAGATCTCTTTGGTAACTATGCCTACTCTTGCAATAGTATCAAGGATAGCTATTTTCATGTATCCATTGAAAGTGACTACAAGACAAATGTTTCTCTCATGACCTCCACTAGAATCTCCTTCTATCTATAGGGACTATGACTATCGATTGGCCTTCTTGAACAGGCTTGGTTTCCTCTTCTTGTTACCTATTTCCTTTAATGTGATCCACAAGTTGCTCCTAAAGTTAAGGCTTTAGTTGCAATACCTCCCTCAGAGTAAATGTGCAACAAACTTCTACCTTCTTTATTTTTTCCATGGTTTGTGATCTTTCATCACTAGTTCTTGGCCTTTTGAGTCGCATGATAGTCTCATGATGAATATCAAAGGTTTTCTCATAATCTCCTATATAGTTGGACAAATTCCTTAAACGAATTGCATCATCTCTCAATATATTTAGTCTCAAGCTACCTTCCAACATAGAGGAAGTTTCCAATGCATAAGGATTTCTCCCTATTTATATCTCCATGAATGAGGGTTTAAATTTACTTTCTTTGTTCCATTGAGGCTCTTTCACTTTTACCCAAAGTTATTGAGGCCAATGCTCAATCACTTAAGGAATCATGGAATCTACATCATTCTCATTGTCATCTTGTATTTTCCCTATATGACGTTGATTTTTTTGTCAATCTTCTTCTCCTTTCACTTGGTTTCAAAGGCATTCCTAGAACTCAATCTCTAGAATACAAGTTGCAAGAATGTGGGTTGGTGGATTTTCTAGCAAAGCTTGAGCAACTTTGATCAATCTCTTGCATTGTAAGTCACTGCTTCTCACCAAGCCCCCCCTTGGATAATGCTTTTTGTGTTGCTCAAGACTTGGTCCTACCCACTAATCTTAACTGATAGAGTTTTAACATCATATCTAAATCTTCAGGCTTAGGATCTACTATGATTGATCCTTCTTGGTTTTTCATTTGTTCATCTTGTACTTCTCTATTTGTGTTTGCTTTTTCACTTTTGTTGGATAAAGAGGAATTCTTTCTGGGTTATAATTTTCTTATTGCTTTGCTTCCAATTCTTTGAGTCATTTTCCCCACTTATTATATATCTTTTCTCTCCTATTCTTCCAATTTTTGTGTGTTTCTTCTTTTGGATGATTCAAAGGGCTCTTAGGAGTCTTCTACTATCAGTAGTAAAGGGTCTTTAATTACTTGACCCTTATAACTGTTGGATACTTCTCATCCAAAATGATTTTGGCTTCTTTTCTTTTAGCTTAGGCTCAAGTATAGGTACCAAACTATCTTTTTCACTTCTTGAACGATCAACTACCTCACTCACATTTATTTGTGAAGGTTTTTGTGCATAGTTTAAATTCTTAGAACAATACATAAAGAGTGTTCTCTGGCATAGTCTAAACAACATCATTCCCAATTTATTGAAGGGGAATTAGGCATGGGACAATCTTTGATGAAATGTTCTCCACCACAAAAATAATATGATTCTGTAGGGTTCATTGGTCCTAGATTTTGTTGAGTTGGAGCAAGAGCTTTAGGAATTACATATATCAAGTTAGCATACTCTACTATATGTGGGTATGAATAATTTTTATATTCATAGTATTGATGCCCATGTGAGCTTTATGTAGGCATTGGAGGGATTCCCATAATAGCGATACTTAGAATTCTTATCATCATAGCCTTGATTAAATAAGTCTATATTGAGAATTGGCTCTATTGTTCACCCATTCTCTGAGAAAAGGGGTCCTCAATATTGGGGATACCTTGGGATCTCCCTTGCTTGATCTCTTGGAGGATAAGGGTATGGTTGGAATGGATCTAGTGGAGGCTACCTCACTTGTTGTCTATTATAGGGATAGTTATCTGTCATTTGATTGATGAGCGTTTGTTCAATATAGCAATGCAAGGAAGCTTCCAACATCTATGGTTTCCCATAGGTAAAATGGGGTATGTTGGAGGCTTCTCCCCAAGATCAAGCATGGGTTGGGTGGTCTTCTTCACACTACAATCCTTTTTGCCATTATTTTTTCCAACTCATCCATAGATGGCTTATGGAAAGAGGCAACATTATGAAAATATTTTGACTTAGGTGAAGTTTGGAGTAGCTTCAAGTCATTAGCCAAGTTTTCCTCTAGGTTTATACACTCCTTTAGACATGTTTCAATGTTTTCAAGGCTCTTAACACGTAGCAAAGTCCTTAATCCTCCATTTACTTGTCCATCTAAAAACAAAGAGATCATTGTTTCTTGAGAAGATTCTTCTGTCTCTAGGTATCTATCCACATGTTGTTTGAAACTCTTGGTTGCTAGCCTTACAATTTCATGGATTACCTATTTAAAACTATGGGTTAAAGATGAATTGTCATGCCTAACTCCTCTTTTTGATAATTCACCCATGAAATCATGCAAGAGATGATCTAGGGTGGCAATGTTAGCTTTGTCCAATGGTTGAAACCAAGCTAAAGTTGTACCAACCAAGATTTGACCAAATGC
Source organism: Ceratopteris richardii (assembly GCA_020310875.1). NCBI lineage: Eukaryota > Viridiplantae > Streptophyta > Polypodiopsida > Polypodiales > Pteridaceae > Ceratopteris > Ceratopteris richardii. Next base: position 117,848,074 of record CM035420.1, read on the forward strand.
TTCGTACTCACATCAACTTGCTTAACTGTCAATAGTTTTTAAAATTTTTCCATGTGATCATATCGATCTCTTGATCCATCATAATGGTTTTTCATGCACTTGGCTAATTTTGAAGGTCTAAGTCTCCTCCCTCCATCTAATGGACTTGGGACTATGCAAACTAATGGATGCATTACTTGACGATGACCCATGATAGGTCTATTGGGAAGTGGTGATCTGGTTGGAATATGTCCCCAAAATATTGGATTTGACATAAAAGTTGATATAGGTGGAGGGAAAGACATCATTTCTTGAGATGGAATGTTATCCCATTGAAATTGCTCATGATTAGGGTTTCCTTGTTCACCAGTCAACCTAGCCTTATTGTGAATTTTGAAGTTGGACTTATGAGAGGAAATATAGGCTGATTTCTCTAAGTATATCTTGGCGTGTTTGACTCCACCATCTCCTTGTATTTCCTCTTTGATCTGTCTAGATATGTCACTCTTGTGGTCTTTTTTGGATCTTGTAATGTAGAGCTGGTTGGGCCACTCCCAATGAAAGGAGGGTTAACCCACAACACCTTGTCCATGACCTTGATCAAGTATAGCTCTACAAGATCATCATCTTGAGTAATCTTGTCTCCTCTCAAGTTTCTCACTACAAGTAAATTTCTCCTAACATAATGTCATAAGAAAAGAGAACAAAGACATGTTCTCTTTTTAATTTGAGAAGAAATGCATGAAATGCTGCAAAAAGGCTCACTTTTGTATCCCATAGCGGAAAAACATTGTTTCTTGCTCAATAAATGCCATGAAAGACTATCTTTTTGATTCACAAAGTAGCTAGGCAAATTATATGATGGCATAGGCTCCCTTAAGGTAGGTTGGAATCTCTCTGTGACAACAATATGCTTCTTCACAACCTCTTGTTCCTCATATAGGCACTCATTCATGCCATTAAGCCACATCCTAATAAAGCTAACTTGGGCTTCATCATTCTCTACAACTATGCAATGCCTAAACATTTTGAGCACACAGGTGAGTGTCATCCCTTAAAACAAATATCAATTAGAGGTGATGGCAAAAGAGTGTCGATGAGAAACATTGCAATTATAATTATTTGTGCTAGATAATAAATCTAGGACACAATCATCATCATTAGAGAACAACTGGATGAACCTCATTATAAGCTTTTTGGGCTTCTGATAAGGATTAACCAATGTCTTGTCCCTTGCCACATGAAAAAGTTTCTTTGTACCTGCAGGGAACATTAATACATTTGAAATTCCATTCTCACTACAATGTTCCCTGACCCTTCGTTACTAACTCCATCATAGTAACTGACTATAAGGCACTCAGTTGCACTAACAAACATATGTCCTGGCATGTGATTTACATTTGTATTTACCTTGCAATTAAATAATTGTAAGTAAAATGTGACATGAAATTTCAATATAGAGACAAAAAGCAAAGACAATACCATGTAAAACACTTGACAGCATGACACCTTGACTTTAATGTTGTTGATACAGAGAAGGGTTGATGCCTACTATGGAAAATGACAATCCTCTAGAGTGATGACATGGTCAATTCAGCAAAATTTGTCACCATCTTTTGTATCTGTGGGTGCTTGAATGGCTCATCATCATTAATGGATGCACTCATCCTAAAGCCATATGGGATTTCTACTATGAGAAGGGAATAAACTACTCTACACATTTTATTTACATCATCGCAATATGCATTGTGATACAATGACCTTAAGGGTTCTACGGGGTTTGAAAAACACTTTAGTGCAAAGGACTCATCCTCGAAATCCATCTACTTTGCCTTTATTCTAGGCTTCTCGTTCCTTGCCCTTTGGATATGAGTAAGGAAGGTAGTGGGACAATTTTCATTGGCTTCACCACTCTTCTTTTTTCGAGGTTTCTACAAACAAAGGATGAGTCTCAACTCTAACACTGATACAAAGTGCAACATACATGAATGATATTGATGCTTGGCATTGAATAAATGGATAAAGTCTTTGATAGGCAAATAAAATTAGAATGAAACAAGAGATGTAGTTGCTTTGAGTTGATGCTTGACATTGACTACTTATGAAAAGCGATACTTGGCATCGACTCCATGCTCAAACTTGATGCCTAGCGTCAGAATTCTACTGAAACTTGATGCCTGGCATCAAAATTCTATTGAAATCCAATGTCTAGCATCGAAATTCTAGTGACATCTGATGCCTAGCATCAAGTTTTAGCATATCTCTTCATATAGGTTGATGCCTTGCATCGAATAGCACCAACTACTAGACAAACTCAATCATACTAGTTTCTACTAAGAAAGAGAACTCACCCAATCAGAGAACAATATAAAGTATTCTGATAATGCTTTGTATGAGGAGGTGGTCGGGTACTCATCCTAGACTTCACTCCATGTGAAGCGGTCTCTTCATCATAACCTCTTGAATCTTCATATAAACCTTGTGATTGCATTGTGAAGTTTGGAGCTACATGAAAACTTACTGAAAGAGCAATGGAAATCACTTATTGATAAGATTCTACTTACTTATTTAGCTCTACGACCATCTCCTCAAGGCTTAATTTTTTCAAAATGACCCTTGATAATGTCAAAATTATCAAAGTATCATCCTTGATGCCTTGCAGAGCTCTCCAAGGTGTGAGCTTCATATCTTTAATCGCTTCTTCAATGGAGGGATCTAACTTCTCTCCCTTTCCCTTTACATCCACCTGAGGATATAGCTTTGCCTTCTTTTGTTTTTGGCCTTTCACCTCCTTGTTCTCTCACATTGTGAAGATTTTATCTTGGAGCTCCTAGATTTCCCTTGTCTTGAAGGCGAGTTGGAACCATGGGTCAAACTTACGAAAAGCATATGATTTCACATTGTCATCCACTACAATCCCAACTAGTATCAAGCACTACTTCCTCATATTTGGATGAATCCTACCACCATATGACCTTAGTGCATCAACATACTCATGGTGGAAGAAACGCACACACTCAATGGATGACATTTTTTGCATGTAATCATTGTTGTTGTTGTGGTCCCAAGTTAGGAGCTTTTCCTTCTCTGTAGTTAAACCAACATAGATCTTACACTGCATACCTGAAGAAGTATGTAGTTGGATGCTCTTTAACAATCTATCTTTGGGCCTCTATATAATGTGATTCTCCAATAACATAAGATGTATAATCCTCATGCAAGCCATCATTGAACTCCTCCACCGAACTGCACTAATTTGGATCGACCATTACCAAGAATTGCAAAATAGTTGCATGTGGATTGATCTTCATCTTCTTCTTGAGATTCTACATATGGAGGTTATGGGGCTCCCTTATATCAAGAGGCCTCCTTCTTGTAAGTGGGTCATCGGAGGGTCTATGGATGATGGTAATGGGGAGGTGGAAAAGTTGCCCATTCTTCACGAGCTTCCTCTTGACAATATCCTGTCTAATATTATTTTGTTCACTAAGCAAAATCCCAAATGCAAGCTCTCCACTAGGCGTAATGATATCATCCTAGGAGTCTGAGCTTTTTGTTGATTCCACATCAATGGCCTTTTTATCTTCTTCTGGGGATTCTTTTGTATGGGCTTGCTTACCCTTTGACTTTACAAGCATCATCTTCCATTGTTGGGTTGCCATGATGTTCCCCTATGTCCAACGCAATAGATCCACAATCAGATTATCAGATTCCCTAGAAATTTGTGCAAGCCTCTCTCAAACACAACATTCTGGAGATAGTAGTTCCATCTTGCAAATTGCATTCCTTAATCCTTTTGAAACCTCCACTAGAAAAAGTAGGTTATCTGAGTCCTCATCCTCATATTCGACCTTGAACACCAGGACATACTAAAAAACGTATGTGGTGGTAATCTTTCCCCTCCCATATGCCCCTGCAAATACAAGAAAAGTGTCATTTTTTCTTCTATATATTGGAGGCACCACTCCAAGTTTGACATGTCTCGAAGTAGCTTCCATTTTCTATTCACTTCAATCTCTTTGGATTTATATTTCTTGACTGCCTCTTCCTCAATTAGCTTGACACTGCTATGGCCATATGATGATAAGGCCATTGGATTACTTGCACATTCAAAGGACAAAGTGTCACCTTCAACTTCTTGACAAATTTTTCTTCGCACTTCTCTATGTCCCTAAAGTGTGCCAAAAAATCTTAGCCAAGGGCATGGCAATAATTTTTTTGAAGCAACTTGGCGGAGCAAGTCGATGTTAGGCATAAGTTTGTGGGTCAAATTTATGCTAGGCATCGACTTTTTGGGCCAAGTCAATGCCAAGCATGGAGTTTGTGGACAAATCGATGCGTGGTATCAACTTGGTCTGCAAACTTGATGTCTTGCATTGACTTGGCCCACAAGGTTGATGCTTGGCATTGACTTAGCCCTCAAAGTCAATGCCTCATATTGAGTTGGCCCAAACAATCGATGCTTGGCATTGACTTGGCTAAAAAACTCAATGCTTGGCATCGTCTTCGCCCAAAAGCTCCATGTCTAGCATCGAGTTGCTCCATCAATATGTTTTACATAAATTAGAATTCATTCGAACAAAATACAAAAATTGATAGGGTTATATAAACAGATCTTTTTTTTTGGGTAAATTTGGGTTACCTGTGAGACATTTTGCCAACACCTTTGTTTTTCATTGCTAACTTTCTAGTTTTCTTATGCTTGTTGTGCCCTTTTTCTCTTTGTGCTCTATCTCAACTTGCAACTTTGAAAAATGAGACTTGACTCCTCTCATCTATTTATAGAAATTTTTTTGAGTTGAACTGGGAACTAACTTGATATATATTGGGTGTAACTTGATGGCACAATTTGACTATAGAGTTGAAGAAAGAAGCAACCAATTTTAGCCAGACCAAACTTGGTTGTATCAACCTTGGTTATCCAAAAAGAGTGTCAAACATTTGATCCATTCTTTTGGCTAGGGTTGGCTAGACATTCTTGGACTTGGTTGGACATCTCTTTTGGCTAGAGCTGTCTGGATGCCGTGAAAAATAAAAAGGACTTACCATCCATGAGAAATATGTAGTGATAGAATGCATTGGAAAAACATATTTGTGATGAGGACCTTTCCATTGAGAATGAGAGAGTTTCACCTTTGACTTTTTGCTTCATCACATCCTTAATCATCATGCTTCTTCCCTCATCACATTTTCTCCTGTATCTCAATCATTTTTCCATTTCATCATTCCAACTTGTCATTCATTTTTGCAAAATTAGAATGTTTAACATTTATATATATCCATTAAAAAGAGTGTTGGACATTTGATCCATTCTTTTGGTTATGTCCACAATCTAACATGTGATTAATGTGGCATTATGCGAAATGTATTATAGAGCTTGCACATCTCATTTTCTTGAGGTTGATGGATTCTACATTGATGGATTGTTTATCATGTAAGTCTTCTCCAATTATAAATTAGCTGCCAGATCGCACCTCTTAATGATTCTTGATTGTGATGCTAGAGCATAAAGTCAAGACATAAAGTCAAATCGTACTTCTTAATCTTGATTGTACAACCCATAATAATGGGCACAATCCATCTTCATATTAATCTAGATATGTGATTTGGGAGATGTATCAGTTGATGTTACACTTCCACTATTTATATATTATAAAGGGAATGCTCTAACACTTCCACCATCAATGAAGATGAGCTCCCTCTTTTCGGTAGATGCCTGGGTAGCACCTACCTCTAGTGATCTTGATAGACTTTCATATTCATTGTTTTCAATCGATCCTTTCATGAATGATGTCCATGGGTTAGAATGTATCAATGATTTTGTGTTCTCAGTTGAGCCATTTAAGTGTTCTCAATTGAGCCATTTAAGTTAGATTCTCAATGCAACAATGCTCAATCCAATCCACCTATTGATCTCTCTTTAGATTCAAGTGCATGTGGAGCAAAGGATGTCACGGAGAGAAAGAGAGAGAGTATACAAAGCATGTGGCATTTAAAGCAAAGGCCTCCTCAAGTAAGACAAAAACGATTTCAATTCCTTACTTCATATAGACGAATTGCATTGGACATTGTGAAACATTGTTGTGGTTTGAAATGTTTGTATAAATTAGGCATGAAGAAACTAAAGCAGATAAGAGACAAATCCTTCCATTTAGATAGTGAAAGGCAAGATATATACCTTGTCTCTCAGATGCAAATTATTGAGGATAGCATGTCAATAACACATGTTGCTTTTGAACATTACTTTAGTCAAGGGATCTGATGTTGTAGGGTTGCATTTAAGATTGTGATGGGCATGGGGAATTCCATTAACATAAGATTTAGCAAGGGCTTATCAGTGGAGATCTCATTTTTTATACATATCATGGAGTTGGGATGAAAGGATCTATTGGTCATCATGCAATGAGTTGGATGATGAACTATTTTAATTTGCATTGTAAAGTTGTGCCTACAAGTGGAAGTTCACACTTGTCAGATAACTTTACTTGGGAATTATTTCAAGTCTATAAAAAAGAGATGGAAAGTAAAAATGAGAAGTATGTCTTGTATCCACATTTTATTTGATTATGGAAAGAAGAGTTTAATAATGTGATTATTCCTCATAAAGTTAGAATGGGTGAATGCTTAGTTTGAGCCACTTTGAAAAACATGGCAAAGAGGAACACAACACCACAAGAAAAAGATAATTTTAACCTGTTCTAAAAAACCATCATGAGAGTCAAGCTTTAGAAAGAAAGAAAGCAATTCATCATTGGAGTAAAGCACTTAGAAATCTAGAGCATTATATGTGTTTGTTGATTGATGGTATGGATCAAAAGAAAACATGTCTACCCAATTTTTCTCACATTCCTAAGGATATTGAAGATGAATTCCTTATGAAAATGCATTGGTTGGTGCTTTGGTATACAATGGTACCATAAACTCTAAGGTTTTCTTCACATATCCCAATGCGCATAATGATCCAAACCTTACAGTTTTCATAAAGTTTTGCAATCATGGGAGGGTCTTTTGCCACCAAATATGTATTTGTAGCTTGATAATACTACAAGAGAGAGAGAAAATTCTACAAGCTTTGGATATTTATGCATGCTTGTTGATAGACAAGTGTTTTGGAAGGTTAAGGTAAACTTACTTTTTGTTGGGCACACTCATGATCACATTGATCAAATGTTCAGTATGTTCTCTAAGAGGTTGGCATGACATAATGCTTTTACTCTTCCAATATTATTTGTGTTGATTTCTAAAGCATATACTCCAAAACCTAAATTTCAACACCTTACATAGATTTGTGGCTTTAAGCAGTTTTGCTCATAAGGTGTTGATAACAGTACTAAGGTTTTGGGTCCATTTCACAATATTAGTTTCAACCACATATTCTTGATGAGAAGTCTTGATGACATAACTCTTTCATTCGCAATGCAATATTCATGTTCTCCTGAGGGGGAGCCTAAAGATGGATGCAAATTTTTATTGCATGTGCCTAATTTGTCTGTGTATGGTGCAGAACAAACACCATGTGAAGATAAAAGCAATATGGAAAGATATCAAAATGTGGTTGAGCAAAGTAAAAGGTGGACGCATTTACTTATTGAGAAGAAGAGATAGATTGAATGTGCAAAGAAAAATATGCTAGAGATCGAGATGTATCTTGATGGGATGAGTTTTTTAACCATCAAGAAGATATTATAAAGAATACCATTGGAGGGCATTGGCCAATTGATATTCCATTCACATGGGATTTTAGCACAAAGATAAATGAATGTGGACCAAACATGTAATGCAAATACACTTCAAAGCTTTATACATCCACTGGAAAGGAATATTTATGTAGGCCCAAGGATGAGAAAATAGGTTGAAGCACGATGGCAAGGAAATTTGAAAGAAATAAATGTTGGAACACTTATTGCAATCCTTGCTGATGGTAATGAGGCTACCACAACATTTTGGATAGCGAAATTTTTAGAGGTCATTAAAGATATTTATCAAAGAAGAATAGACACCTTGATAGTCCATTCATATTATACTAAAATTAATAATGCATTCACAAGTAAGTATAACTTAGAAATGGTATGTGACAGCAAATGAATAGGCTCAAAAAAGAAAAAGAATATTCAAAGTACATCCACCCTTAAAATGGATGATTGTAGATATTCTTGTTTATGATTTTGCCTTGAAAAAAATAGGTTAACTATCAATATGATAAAGCAAAAGCTTCTAGATCTATGTGGGACAACCAATCATAGGCAAACAAGAAGATATGTGCATGATCCTACAAAATTTAGTATGTACTTGGATGAGGATAGAGATCTTGTTGATATAGAAGAAGAAGAAGAGATCTTGCAGCAGTCTCAAACTGAATCAAATGCATCCAATGATGGGGGTGTAGACATAGATCAAGAAATTTGTGAGTTGATTTGAAAATCTATGAAATTTTTTGTGCTTATGCAAATTCTCCAAAGCAGTTTGCATAATGAAACCATGTTCTATTGCATTTTTGAATCACTACCCGAGATCCTCCATCAAAGACACGTTCAATTTTTACTTTCTATATAATATTTTTTGATCACTTTTATATTTCTCATATATATTCTATAGGTATCAATGTTAAATACATCAAAATTTTGGGCACATTTTGAAAAATGTGAAAAAATCACAGGTTTTCACTTGATATTTGAAATATGTGTACACTGGTATAAAGGGGTTTCAAACATAAGATGTAATTTGTTTGATTTTTGATGAAGGATTTCTCTTTTTACAACATATTTTGCATTTGTTATGACTCATTGTTTCCTATGCATGGTGATTGATTCTTCATTTTCCCCAGGGGTTTTCCAGTGTCTTATCTTCCAAAAGTTGCCCAAATTTGTTGATTTTCTTTGGATGATCAGTTACCATGTAAAGGATCTCCATCTTTTCTATGTAAAAACCTCTCTCAAACTTAACTATAGGCCTAGATATTACCTTTATTCCTTGAATGTCTTGAAGTTTCATTACATACTGCTTAATTCCATCTATGTAGACAAAGGCACCATGAGAATTTGTTGAAACAAACTGCAAGTAGGTGGGTACACCCCTTCTATGGTAGACATAATTTCCACACTTGGATCAGATATGTGCATGTTCTCAAAAGATGTAATCTTTCCCAACTCCAAGTCTGACTCACTAGAAGAGTCTAAATATGAGGTTTGCATGCGTTTGCCAGTGGTGCTCTTATCTTAATAGCATAGTAGCTCTTGATAGTTCCCTTGGGTGTTTCAACTCTTTTGTGGTATTGGTAGCCCCCTGGCACTTGCACAAGATTTCTAGAAGCCCCCTGATTTCTCAATCTCACAAAAGTGTCAACTTAAAAAAAGGTATATCTTAAAATCAATGAGCTTTCCGATGAGCTCTAGAACTCAAAAAATGGATATCTCACTGAAAATTTAGGTTAAATTGGGCTTCTTGGTGTCAAAATAGGATAAGAAAGACCTTTCAAGAGTCTCTCTCTATTGGAAACCCTCTCATTTTTTCCCTTAAAATTGTATCTTTTGGCCCCTCAAACTCTTGGAAAAAATGCAAAAATAGACAATATTTGAATCTCATGAGATCTTCATAATCAACAACTAATAAAATGATACCTAACAAGTGTCATGAAACTTGGTCTATAACACTTATCAGATGTTTCCACACTTGGTAAATGTCAGTAATACTTAAAACCCATGATACTTGGATGGTGTTGTGACACTTGGTCCACAACACTTAAATATTTGATGGCACACAAAACCTATGAGGTGTTGGTGATACTTGTCCTCATGGCACACAATACTCGACGCTTGAGAGAGGTGTTGATGACACTTGGGGTGGTGACACATGATACATGATAGATGACACATGACACCTAAATGTCAAGGACACTTGTCATGTGTTGATGATACCACGATACTCGAGGAGTGTTAGCAATACTTCACCCATGACACTATGGTATCATGATACCATCCAAGTGTCATGATAATTATTGTTGGAGTTTGAGTTCTACAAAGCACTTGAACAACACAACAAAGAATAAGAAGCTTGGAGCACAACACACAATACTAAATGTATTACCAAGTGAATGTACAAACATAAGTTACTTGTTATGGTTATAGGCGTATATACAAGCCAAGGAAAAAAACCTCCTAAAGGGGAAAAAAAGTACCCCAATTATCCTAAGGGTGTTCATACACATCACAACATAAATATATCAACAAATCCCCCCTAGGAGTGATGCAATGAATAAAGACTTGGTACTCATGTATAAGGAAGTGTCAAGCTATGTAGAAAGAGAGCAATCAAGAAAACGAAGTAAGACCAAAGCTTTGTGGAAAGCTTCAAACTTCCCTAGGTAGAGCCTTTGTGAAAAGGTCTCTAACGTTCTCTTGTGTGGGCACATATGACAAATTGATCTCTCTACTAGAGAACCTCTCCCTGACATAATGATAGTGCACTTCAATGTGATTCTTGCAAGCATGAAACATAAGGTTCCTCACAAGTACCAATGCACTCTGCCTATCAATGAAGATGGTGGTGGCAAAAAACTAATCAATACCCAAATTAGCCGAAAGGCATATGAGCCACACACACTGAATAGTTGTTATGAAGGCTACCCTATACTTAGCCTCACAACTACAAGTGGCAACAATAGGATGCTTCTTGCTCAACCAATATATGCATGAGCTACCAAGCATGAAGCAAAAACCACTAGCAGACAGACGAGTGTCATAGCAACCAGCCTAGTCAGAGTAAAAAAAAGCATGTAAATTTAGTAGTAGTGATCCCCCCTTGGGATAAAACAATCCAAGTAGCCAAGTACCACTCAATTAGTGAAAGATGCACTTAACCTCATGCCATTGCTTGACACCTAGGCAATGCATAAACCTTCTCATATGAGAGATAACAAACTGAATAACAAGCCAAGTTATGCACAAGCAAATCAAGCATCCAATAGCCTGCTTTATAGAGGAGGGCAACATCAAGTGCATCTCCAGCATCATGAAGACTCAACCAGAAACCTGTTTCCATAGGAGTGGCAATAGGTTTGCAATTGCCTAGGCCAAAATCTTGCCATAATGTGTCAATATATTTTGTTTGACACAAAGCTATTCCCCCATCAACTTACATAAACAGAATGCTTAGATAATGATACAAATGCCCCAAATCTGACATCTTAGAAGAGGCCTAAAAATCAGCCTTAAATTTAGCAATATGATTCTCATTAGGACCAATGATCAGCATGCCATCAACATACACAACAATGATCACAAGTACATCATCTACGTGCTTAACATATAAGGTGTTCTTAGCTGGAATGTTATCAAAACCATGTGCAATCAAGTAGCCGTGTATCTTTTCATACCAAGCATGTGGTGCTTACTTTAAATCATATAATGCCTTTGTCAACATCCACACTTTGTTTTCATGCCCTTTCTGCACACAACCATGAGGCTCAAATACACTTCTTCATGTAGGTCACTCACCATTTAGAAATGGAGTTTTAATGTCCAACTGATGTACTTCCAACCATGATGAGCTGCAAGTGCATAGACGCTACGAACGGTGGTGATTCAAAAAGTGGGTGCAAAGGTTTCATCAAAATCAATGCCTCTCTCTTGAGCATAACCTTTTGAAATTAGGATACTTCTTTTCACCCATGGTTCCTTGAATTAACTCATGGATCCTCCTACTTAAATATTATAGATCTCATAATTTTACAAAGGATTGCACCCTACAAAAACTGAGTTCTATATAATGTATGGTTTGATATCTCTCACAAAATAATGACATACCAGGAAATACATTTGAATATTCAATGTGATTTTATACAAATGCGTTTTTTTATGAAACTTCAAAGCAATATGTCACCATAAAGTGAAAACTGATATACTTCTTAGAAAAACTATACCATATAATATCAAAAGGAAAAATAGAATGAAATTTGAAAAACGTTAGAAGTGGAGAATAAGTAGGATTTGTAAGGCCCCACATCCTATCATGCTATAACCTTGCCCCCTACATGTCTAGAACCCTCTCTAAGGTCGTCTTAGAATCCATGTGGTCAGTATGATTTTATCCTTAGGTTTCTCTATCTCGTTCTTTTCTACCCTTGAGAAAAAGACCTTATCAATAAGGATCTTGTTCCATTAGGTTTGTAAGGATACTCGTATGAATTCTAAAATTCTTTACCCCTTATACATATTATTTTCCACAATCATAAATGGAAGAATTTTTGAACTAGAAAATATGATTCCAACATCAATTGTGGGTGATACACTTGTTTAAGATACTTTGGAATGAGCTTGCCAAGAGCATGGACTAGGCTCCTCAAGAATCGAACCAAGCACAAATGGGGGGAGAGGCTTGAATAGTCTCTTAGACATAAGGGAAAGTGTCCTATACGCACTTGTTTTGCTCAATTGCTTACGCATTCGTCAACCCATGTTACTTGAAAACCCCAGTTTATACCTCAAATTGGAAGCTTCCCGTCCCTACCCACATACACCTACCCTCCTACTGCTTTCTTTGATCACACACACTCTTGTTCACATTCACGCACACCCGAGCCTTACTCACAATCTCACATCCTCTCATCCACACACCTAGTACTCGCACATATATACATCACGCCTCTCTCACATGCACCTACTTCCTTTCCTTCACACTTCTCTCTCTCTCTCTCTCTTTTTTTTTTTTCGTCCTTTCTCTCTCTTTACACCCTCTCACTTCTTTCTCTTTACTCTTCTTTCTCTACACTCACTTTTCGCAAGAAATAAGGCATAATTCCTTTGCCATTATTATTATTTGCTAAAATATTATTTGAAGAAACATGTTATTTGCAAAAATATTTTGGTATATTATCTGTGAGTGAAAAAACATTTATAGAAGGTATGATCAATAATTTCCCGTTCTTCTTGAGATACAATGAATGGCTCAATCGGCAGCATCACAAAGATGATTATGTGTGCCATTAATCATCCCTACATTTCTGTAAAGGTTTTGATCAGCTCATGCAGTTGGCTACTCTGTTGGCTTTCATTAAAGGGTAAGACAGCACCGGTAGTGTCTTATCTTCTTCCCCTTATGATAAAACTCTCATGGATGGACCTCGGAAAGAGTAGAGATCCTATGCTAGAAGCTTCACTGCAGCTAGAACTGATATGGAATTCATTGAGGAAATTGCAGCAAAGGTTGTAGCCAATGTCAGAGCTCATGATGCCACCACGTTGAAAAGAAAAAAGAGAAGAGATTGCTGGCTAAAAGGAATAGAGGACAAACCTTTCAACTTAATTATCTATCATTTTCAAAAAGAAATTTCACTCATCTTTATCAAATACTATGTCAAAAGTATGCAATGCGCTACTTGCAAGTTCAGAGATTTAAAGACACAGAGATGGCGATCTGCTGAAAGCTCTTGGAAAACTTCAGTCGAGATGTGATGAGAGAAATCCAAAAGCGACAACCTATCATCGTTTACACCAAATGCTTGCTATTATACAGGAGATGTAAGGCTATAAAGGGAAGTGCTGATTATCTCGTACATGATCTACGTGTTTTAATCACTAGAAGGCAAAGTCAACTAGTTTTTGTGATAGCTCACCCAGCTATGGTGTAGGCTGGATAGAACAAGACTTATAGGTCCAAGGGGACTTAATGCTTCACCTCGCCAATGGACAGGTGTAGATGGCTCAAAGATGCAAGTTCGTTCTTGATATACGAGCTTTTCTGCAAAGCATTTACCGTCATGAAGATCTCATTATCTGCATCACTATGGTCAACATACTTTTGTGTGCTTTTGTCAGTAGCAAGATGTGCTTAATATTCTGAACTGCCTTTTGAGAACAGACAAGGATGAAAAACGAGCACCCAGCAAATGAAAATATGCATAGCCAAACGCCTACGAAGTTTTTGTTAAAATCTTGCTGCAAGGAGAGCAGCCTTAAGATTGCATAGGAGAACTGAGGTTGTGGCTCGACCTAGTGCATTCAGCACGTTGAATATTACGAAACGTTAGCGTGCAAAATCTGAGAAGCTTGATTTCTCATGCTAAAGATTGATGAATGGAGATTAATCCAAAAAACCATTAAGAAGAAATCCATCCCGTGGCGCTTGCAGCAGAAAGGAAGCGGCGTTGTAATGTAAATGGCCTTGAATTTGGAGTCGATGGCTGCTACTTTTACTTCATAAATGGAAAAGCATAAATGGAGTAGATGATTGCTGCATCACTACAGACAGGTCCCCGCCTGCGCGATTAGCCATTTCTTCATCCTTTTTTTTTCTTTGCTTCCTTTTTCGCAGAACGCATTGTCAATACATCTACAAAAACATTCATGGAGGATGCTCGACTTACCTTCCCTGAGTTCCTTTGTGTTGTGAGGTCAAATAAGCCCTTTCTCCAGTCACCTCTGATGCCGGAGCAGGTTCCCAATGACGATGGACAATAAGCACCACCTCTATATAAGTGGCATATGTTTCTACCCTTCGTATACGACGATCAGGTTCTTAAGCTCTGCCTCCTTCCTTCTTTTTCGCGTTCCTTCTTCCCCATACTCTCCCTTGATGAGCAGGCCGCGAGTGGACAGGATCGATAGCTTCCAACATCCCCCCTTTTTCTGCTCGAGCCCTCCCAGCCGGTACCTCCCCCCTTTTTCTGCTCGACCTTCCTCTACCTTCCAATCTCGTGTCGGCTACCCTCTCGTAGAGTCCCTCTCGACACCGACCAGTGTCCCCGCACCAAGAGATAGATGACTCAAAATAAGGGCCAGCTCTGCCGGGAAGATCCCTGAACAGAGGCACACCCAACACCAAAAAAAAATACCACCCCCAAAAAAAAACTCTCCTTTGCAGATAAGCCGCCAGCAGATGGATACCCGCTGCCACCCCTCCTTTTCCGTTTCTTCTGTCAGACCTGCCAGCAAAACGGACCTGCCCCCCTCACTCCTCCTTTTCCGTTTCTTCTGTCAGAGCTCCCTTTTTCGCCGCTGCCACATACGAGCTGTTCCTTATTGATAACAAATAAGTCCCCTTCATTTCCAAATCCTCCTTCCATTATGCAGCAGATAAAGTTTATGTTCTCACGCAACTCACTTTTGAGCCACAACCCTTGTATATCCTTAAGAGATTCATATTTAAAGTCCACTTCAGCATAACTGCATCACCTTCTGAATGGTTAAGCTGCTCCTCATGATCCTTGCAACCCTCTGATTTATCATCATCTGAGACAAAAACGGTAAAAATTAAAGTTGCCAAATCCATGGACAGCGCCAATCGACACCGAACTGCCAATCCCATTCTTTCTTCCACTTGCGGCTCCTAAAACCGACTCCTTGCACTCCAAGATGGAGGATCAAATGCGAAATCCTTAAAACCTTTTCTTCAGGCCTGTACTTTTATTTTTACACTCATGCTTCTCTTTTTTTCTATTGGGTCGCTCATATGTACGCATTGATTTAAGTGTGCACGTTCCCACTGATGCTTCAAATAATAGCTTCTTTTTATCTTCCCTTCATGCAGCACACAACTACGATAGGAGAAGATCAAACCGTTCTTTTGTTTAAAAAGTGAACAGAGGGAGATAAGCCAAAAATCAAGCTCTACGCATATTTCAGTAGTGCCCTGACGTATATGGACCTCTCTTTTTCACCCCTTTACAGTTCTTGCAATTCTCCAGAAATCTCCGTGTTGAATGCCTTATCCAATCAAGTAACTGAACATGCGAATTTCCTTTAGATACTCTCCCCTATCTCCTCATTATCACCATCACCCGTCAAAATGATCTCGCATGTTACGAGAGCCTCACCATCTCCTCATGCTTCTCATCAATGACCAAATTCATTCTTCAATGTCTGAAATCGAACAAATTTCCTGCCAAGTAGAACTACATTAGTGCATAAAATCAACCATTTTTTGGGGTTAACAAGGCTCTCCTAAAATAGTTTTGGGAGGGGCTCTGCAAACTACATCTCATGTGGGATAATCCCACTCAAATGAGAATGAATACAATGGTAGAAGCAAATGGCAAGGTACCCAAATACAAGGGATATAATATGAAATGGAAATGGAATGGAAATAGAATAGAAATAGAGTGACTCCAAGATACAAAAGGAAGATGCACTCTCGTATTCTCAACACCCCCTCTGCAATTCCATTTTGTAGAGTATGGAGGTTGTTAGGGTATGAGAGAAGGAATGTAGCAGTTGCAACATGAGCACTAAATAGGAAGTATCCATTTGGAAATCCATAGCCTCCAAGTGGTATCAACCGTGCAGGATCCCCAGGTACTCCATAAGATGTCCACCAGATGGATCAAGCAAATGCTCCAGCGGTATGCCACCAACGAGGTACAGGAATGGAATAAGATCTCACTAGACGAGATCACCTCCATGTGAGATAGGTAGGATGGCTCCATGTGGTGCGAGGAACCTCCAAAGCTTTGACAATATCCACCATGAGATGTATATCGCCAAGAAGTAGGTACTGCAAGAATGAAATATGAAGCATGAAACATAAAATCATAGTCACATGGTAGTACATCTGTATGTCATAAACCTCCATGGGGTGTACAAAGTCTTGACGTGTGTCGATAGGACCATGGAAGCCCCTTCTGAACTGAGAAGCTAGCTCAGAGAAGGATCCAAATGAGTGATGAATCCAAGTAGATGTAGGAGTGTCCTATGGTAAAGGAAGAGATGTTGGACTCCATGAATGGAAAAGTTCATGCTCAGAATGCTACTATAGATGAGGTAAGTGGAGTCTCAAAGATAGGAATGGAAAATGACGAGTCATTGATCCTGAAGTAATGCCCAACTGAAGTTGAGGGGAAATATAAGCCTTCAATGGTACCATAGGTGTAGCCATATGAGGTATAAGTTGAGATGGTATCTCTGATTCCTCTTGCTCTAAAATTGTATCATGATGTGGAAAGTCAAGTACAAAGAGAGCATGCTCCACATAGTGTGACAGTCTGAAACTGGAATGATCCCCCTCTCAAGTGGAAATGGGAGGATCCAAACGAGATGAATAATTAGAGTATTCATCTAAGGTGCAGTCTTTGGTTACTGTAACTGAGTCTAGTCTTGCTTGCATGAATTAATAGAAAGAAAATATGATTCCAACATCAATTGTGGGTGATACACTTGTTTAAGATACTAGATACTTTGGAATCATATGTTCTGTACCGTGTATGGCACCTATTCAATATCCTATCAATAATGAATTTTTACCATCATTTTCTTGAAACTTAAAATATAATATCTTAACTTATCCTTGATATGAATTCCAACAATTTAATGATATGGAATAATGGATGTATCTCACAATGTTGAAGTAACTTCTTTTTTATCCATATAAAACTTAGCCTCTAAGATCCTTGTTGCTTATGAAGTTCTTTTGACTTCAACTTAAATATTAGATATGCTAGCAATTGTAATGCACTAGGAATACCTAAGCATTCTTCTGCGATTCCTTTCAAATTTCCTTGTTTAATCCCCATACATTCATGATTTCATTTGAGTTTGTCTGTGTAGACACTTTCCTCTTTAGAACACAATTTTCAATCATATGTTTCAATTTCCCCTCTTTCTTAGTTGTATCTATGAGCTAGATTATCATATTCTCTAGTCTTTTGGGCACTCCTCTCAGCATGAATCAAATGATTAAGCTTATTCTCTCTTAAAAGGTGATCTTTATTAGTGTCACCACAAAAAAAAGACCTTATCCACTTTAACATGCAATTAAAGGTTCAAGCCTTGGCTTGTTTCCTTATTTTCTTCCTTGATCTCTTCTTTCAACAATTGTGGGGAAGGGTTAATGCCATAGCATGGAAAAGGGCTACCTTCTTCCAACAATGCAAGTGTCCTCTTCCTTTCCCTCTCTCTATAAGATTGTGCTCAGTATTGATGCTAATTTTTTGTGTCATCCTCATATGTTCATGTTTGTTTGGTCCTCCTTCTAGGTGAATTTGCTTCAGTTCTTTACCCTCATGTTTTCCTCACATTGTGTCAATCATCTAAGACACTTGCATGTCTCAACCAAGGTCTTCCAATCAGTATTCCAAATCCTCCTACTACTTGCAAGAGTCTTAGACAACAAAGTCCAAATTCAAAACGTTACCTTGGACCAAGTCCTATACTCTATGCACCAATGCAAGGGGCCTCAACTTGCTCTCATAAACTAAAGTGACTATAAATTTGGTAGGCCTTGAGGGGTAGATTATGAGCTTTTCTGTTGTATACTCTCGCATCAGGATTATGCCCATGTGAGAGCACCATCAAGAATTACTCCTTTGAAAACTTGCCCTTTTATGCTCACTCTTAATCTAAAACTCTTGTAATATATAAGAGGTGCTTCGCTAATAACTTTGTCCCTACTCAAGGCTCAAATCTTTGCCGCCAAGGTTTCCTTGGCATGTTTCCTAATTTGCCTCCTTGATCTCTTCTTTCAACAATTATGGGGAAGGGTTATTGTCATATGAGGGAAAATATTTACTTACTTCCAACCACAAAAGAGTGTACTCTTCCTTGTCCTTGATCAAAAGAGGATCCATAATATTGTGATCAATATCAATGTACGATCATTATTTTTTGGTCCTTCTTCCAAGTGAATTTGCTTCACCTCTTTACCCTCATGCTTTACCTACATTCTATCTTTACCTCAATCATTTAGGAAACTTGTGTGTCTTGAACAAGGTCTTCCAATCACCAATGGAAATCCGCTAGCTACCATCATGTAGGAAACTTGTGTGTCTTGAACAAGGTCTTCCAATCACCAATGGAAATCCGCTAGCTACCTATGGGAGCCTTAGAACAACACTAGGATCTATACTCTATGCACTACTTTGAGGGGCTTAACCTTGTTTTGATCAGCTAAAATGATTGTAAAGTTGA
The DNA here is from genome assembly GCA_020310875.1 of Ceratopteris richardii. Taxonomy (NCBI): domain Eukaryota; kingdom Viridiplantae; phylum Streptophyta; class Polypodiopsida; order Polypodiales; family Pteridaceae; genus Ceratopteris; species Ceratopteris richardii. Next base: position 117,866,946 of record CM035420.1, read on the forward strand.
TAAGCCTTGGGGGTTAGAATCCAAGATTTTCCATTGTATACTTTGGCATCAGGTCTATGCTCGAACCACTAATTACTCCTTTGAACACTTGCCACTTTATACTCACTATTAATTTAGGACTCTTATAATTTGTAATCAGGCTTCCAAACAACTTTGTCCCTAATCAAATTTCTAGTCTTTGCCAACAAGGTTGGAGTTGATAGATATTTAACAATCGAAAACACTTCTTATCTAAAATTGGCATCTATTCTCAAGAGTTTGAATATACTTCTTTGCTTATTGATTTTAATAGCTTTGGAGCTTTTAATTCACTTGGTTCTTTGGGTTTCTATTTGTCCTCCAATTCTCTCTCAGTTGCATTATAAGCTCCCTTTATAATATGATTCATGTTTGGGACTAGTTGGGCATCATAAATTCCTCCACTAGTTGAAGTTTCTCTTCTTGTGATCTCCCTTGTCGTTGGTCCTTCTCGTCCCACTAGTTCCCAAACTACTATTTCTTCTCCTTGCTTTTTCCTCTTTTCTACCAAAGAATAATTTTTTTTAAGGTGGATAATTGTGGCAACGAGTGAAGGCATAGGTGCCTCCTCCAAAAGATGTTCCTCATTCAAGTGGAGGTTTTATTTTCTGGGCAGCATGTAGTATAATGCTTTTTAGAATCTCAAAAAAGTTGGCATGGAGGAGCACCATTTGGAAAGAGACACTTACTTTGGTAATTCCAACACTCTTCTCATTTAAATCAGGTAATGGGCATCATAGGCTATTCCTATTTCCCTAAGTATAACCATTGTTGTTAGGAATAGAATTGTGACCATTACCTTGATTAGTAAAAGATACTAGCATCAAATTTGGGGAAGGTCAAAGATCACTTTGCATACAAAATCCTGCATTTAATTGGCCCTAATAAACTTGAGTTTGTGGCACTTTGGTGTAGCGGTCATGTGCTTCAAGACCCAGCTTCCTACACAATGGACATGTAATATTCATAAGACCTTAACTTATTGCATCCTAACTTTTTTTTGTAAATGGTGCACCAAATTCTGGCCCTCATGCTTCTTGATTGGAGCTCTTGAAGTTGTTGTCCAAGTTATGCACCTTCATCTACTTTGGATTGCTCTTCTTTTTGAATCTTTAAGTCTTATATCTCTTGTTGTAGTTGATTGCACTCTCCTCTTCTTTGTGTCTATTTTTGAGCTTTAGACTTTCCAATTCCTCCCCATGTTGCATCATTCGGCCTTGAGGCTCCATGAAGAATGAGAATGAAGAAGAATGAATCCCATACTCTCATATTTGCTCTAGTATCTTTGTAGTAGTAATGAGCTCATCGATAGTGGTGGTGGTGGTGGTGGTAAGTAGAATCTCCTTTAGCTTTCACTACGTACACATGGGAAGTGCCTTTGCTGGTCACTTTCTGACAAAAAATCATGCAGTGGGTAAAGGAGTTTGGCCATGAGTTCCTTGGCTGTTGTGACAAACAGAGCTAGGAATCTCGTGACAAGTTCATTAGGATCTTCACAAACTAGAATTTTAGAGGCTAGAAAATTGATGTGGATTTGGGAAAGTAAAGTTTCCAAATCTACTTACATAGGCATGTTCCCAATAGAAGTTTATGAAGAATAAAGTGGGACTAATAGACCTGCATGTAGCCTTCTTTCTAGTGGGCTTGAAGTAATTGATTTGCTAAATGTTTGAGATTGGGTTGGAGTCATGAGTTGTGTATCCCTCCCTACTCTATGGAGTAAGCCCTTAGGGAGAGAGATAAAATACTTTTTTGAGCAAATATTGATGCTTCTTGAGATCTCCTTGATGGGAATCTTCCTCTCGACCTTTTGGAAGTCTTCTTGTTTTTCTTCCTCTATACTCATGTAGTTCTATCCCACCAAATGTGCCAATGTTGTTGTGAGTACTTTAGGGATTTGTGTTTTAGTGTTTGTAGAAGAAGAAGAGAAATAGATAAATTACACCCATGGTAAATGTAAACTTAAATTGAACAATAAGTGGATTGCGACAAAAAGGAAACCTATAAATGCCACCAAGTAGTTTCAAGTAAACACGGTACAACTAAAGTGGTATGATACTTGTAGGTTTACAAGGACTCCATAAGTAGCTTCTTCTTCATCGGCCATATAACTTGACTTTGTGCAACGTTGCACTCCAAATGTGGAAGAAACAAGCATGCCTTCACCCAGAACCCTAAAATTGCCTCCTTGGAATAGTATGGAGGAAGCCCCACTGAGTTATATTCCTCTTGAATAAACTTGATAGAGTAGCATACCAACACAATGAAAATATGATAGAGAAGAATGCCTCTATGTTCCTTCACTTCCTTAGTCCCTTCACTTGTTCTAGTTCTACATGTCTCTATCAATAAGTTACACACACTAGTTCGCACAAAAGTACACACTATACACACTCATATCCATTAATCTTCCCTATTCTCTAACATAATCCAACCTATGCTTTCAAATGCCCTTAGTGTGTACACACACACACCTTGTCTTTTCTTCATGTATCTTTCTCCATGTCTCTTCCAAGATCTTTGGACATTGAATAAATAGCCCACTCCTTGGCACATTTTCCCACTATAAGCTATTGGAGATGAGCTAGTTTTTCATCATGTGAACACCTCTTATTAAGAGGGTAATCCAAAAAAAGGGTTTATCCATTTCTGATTGGCTAAAGGCCTCTTTCATTTTGTATAAGAAAGCCCATTGGGTCCGTTAATGACAAGGCACACTTCTACTTTTCTTATTTGTGTCTATGAAGTTAGAGAGAACTTATCCTCTACTTTATCTTCTCTCTTTTCTGTACCACGTGTTACTTATCATCATTCGTGCTACCTCGAGTTAAGCTTTGCTTCATTTGCCTCAGTCATGTCAGAGAAGATATCATCGTCCACATTAGCTGCAAGTGCTATTGCACCATAGCTCTACGAGCTCACAAGAACAACAACTGGTATCAGAGCATTTGTTCTTCATCGAGTGCTTTAGCAACACTGTCGTGTTCTCGGTGTTGAAGAAACCATGCATTCTCTTGCTGTTGTGTACCTTCACATCACTTCCTGTGTAGGGGGGTCTTCTATAGACACAATGTCATAGCACTGGGGACTGGCGGAGCAAGCGGGTGACGAGGCATGCGATTCTGCCATAAACGCTACTCATACACAACCTGCATATTGGATATGGCAATCTCCTACAATCTGCGCTAACTGAAGTTCCATGTTATCTATATATCTGCGACCAAGGAGGATTGCACCAGCTATCGTTGTCGGCATCCAATTCGAAGGGCATAATCTGGTGGCAGGTATGATTGTCCAACATTTTAGCACTTGATCTCAAAGGATGCCTTGCATTGGTGTCCATTGTTAGACAATGTTGTACAAAGCACCGTGCTGTGCATGTCATAGTCCTGACTATATACGTTGCCATATTGGCATGCTCCTCCCATTGTCTCAGAAGCATCGCGTGCACCATAGAATGTAGCATGGGCATGTTGACACACAAAATTTTGGGCAAACATAGGAATCCACAAGCCGCTTAAAGCTATAGTAGTAGCTAGACGGAGCGAATATTGCGCCTTTTCTCTTCCTGTCACACTCAAACGCACCTGCTATGAATTCGTAGGAAATTCAATTTTCAAGAGGACTGAGCCCATTAGTTGCTGAAACTGCAAGATGACAGTAAAAACATAAGATTTGCTTCACCACGAATTTTTGTTCATGTCCATACTGCTTTGATTCAGCTATTCAATTGATGGGGATAAGTTTTTCGACATCTTCCACAAGAATGGTTGTCATATCAACGATGGGGCCGGTCATTCTTATACTTTGAAGATCTAAACACAAGAGGCATTGACATCTTGAAAGAGCACTTCGAGAACAATATGCCAATATCAAAACTATCCTCAAGGAGAAAGTTCCAATCCCTAGCTTGGAAGACGCCATCAACTCACTACAAGAAGAAGAAAAGAAGACAACCTTATCAACAAATGGAGCCTATGCAACATACTCAAAGCAAAGGAACAAGGTCTTTGAACCATGCAAATATTGCAAGAAGACGAATCATCCTTCATCAAGGTGCTTCTTCAAAAGCAAACATGAAGATCAAGGAGGAGGCAACAACAACAACAAGACCAAGGATAAGAAAGGTAAAGCTCATGTTGTAGAAGAATTAGAACATGATGAGATCAACTCTGTCATTTATGATGATATATTGTAAAACCCTCTTCTAAAACCCAATTGTAAAAGGCCTATGTCTATAAAGGCCCTTAAAATCATGAAAAGCTCCTAGTGGTCCTAAAATCAAATTAAAAACCCAAAATATATGCTAGATGGTGCCATATGTCACTAGCTCCTAAAACCCACTTAGGATGCCCTAAAATATAAAAGTCCTAAAACCCATGACATAAAGCCCTAAAATCATCGAAATCAAGCTCAAAGGGGGGATTGTTGGAGATGAGCTAGTTTTTCATCATGTGAACACCTCTTATTAAGAGGGTAATCCAAGAAAAGGGCTTATCCATTTTTTATTGGCTACTGATTGGCTAAAAGCCTCTTCCATTTTGTATAAGAAAGCCCATTGGGTCCGTTAATGACAAGGCACACTTCTACTTTTCTTATTTGTGCGTATGAAGTTAGAGAGAAATTATCCTCTACTTTATCTTCTCTCTTTTTGTACCACGTGTGTCACTCTACCACAATGGTGAGTACCAACGTGAGAAGATTCACCTCATAATTGTCAATCCGTGGAGACGTGAGGACTAGTATGAAGACTATGAGCGAGTGAAGGCACAAGTGTGTGAGTGAGAAGCACACAAGCATGCACACACATACACACACACGCGCACACAAGGCAAGAACCAGGAGAGGAACAATGGAGTTCTTTGCATTAGTCAAAAAGTCTCTTACATAAGCTCAATTCACCAACAATCTAACCCCAAAAATGAGCTCTCTAGCTCTTTTTATAGTTTTCTAACTAGCTTTGGTCTTGTCCAGACCTAGTGTCCGGCCTAGTTAAAACTTAGGTTCTAGAGCCTATTTGAGGGCTCAAACAGAGTCTAAAAATTATGAAAATTGATATGTAGCTAGTTCTAATACTCCTCAAGCTCGAGGACTCCTCGGCTTGCACAAAATGGAGTCTATTCTACCAAAAACGGAATTTACAATGTTTGTGTAGTGATTAAAATCACTTGAGTTGTAAATGGTCCATGGAAAATTGATTGGGCCTTGTTGCCGTATTGTGCATGACTCCTCCGTTGCGCTAGTATGCTCTTCATCTGACTTGTATGCCAACAACGTGTTACTTATCATTCGTGCTACCTTGAGTTACGCTTTGCTTCATTTGCCTCAGTCATGTCAGAGAAGATATCATCGTCCACATTAGCTGCAAGTGTTGTTGCACCATAGCTCTACGAGCTCACAAGAACAACATAAGCACACACATTTCTCGATACTTTTGTATAATTCATGATGTCGTGAACCCCAAGTGAATCCCATAAAGTTTTCCTTGTACATAGAATTCCCTTGTTTTAACTAATCACATTTTTTTTCTCAAGGGACTTTAGCCCATGCGCTCCAAAAATTTTAAGAAAAATGGTGAAACCTAATGTATACTTATATATTTTTTAATTATCCTAATGTATCCATCCTATCGAATGTGCACCATTAGAACATTGCAAAGACACAATTAAACCATTGTAAAGGAGGTTTCATGCAATCTTTGAACCCGCCAAAACCCCTAAAATAAAGTCTAGTAATTTGAATAATTCTAAGCATACCATGTGTATACATGTACACCCTTTATAGTCCTCAACATAGCCAATGGCCACATGTACCCCTTGCCAACATTTGCACCTAGCAACCCCTTTACACAAACATTGGAGCACAAAAATATTGCCTTGTCCATAAGTGTTAATGTATGGTGGAGGAAGCAATTTGTTTTGAAAAATATTCTATACCTCATCAAGTTGGAGATGTGATTTTCATGGGGGGGTAGACCTCAAGAAATATTTGGGAACGTTGATTTTTATAATCCATATGACACATTTTCAACTCTTTAGAATACCACAAAAATTGGAGTCGATGGGGTCATATGGATCAATAACCTCATTGAATTAATTTTGCTTCAATTACAATTGTTAGGTCCATTTTTAATCATCAATTTGAGCTTCATCTCATGCCCTAGGTTGATTCATAGATATTTGTAGGTAAAGTTTGTTTCAACCAAGTCAACTCCTTATAGACCCCTCACATAGAATGCTATTTTCAAAAAGTTCAATTTATTTGTAACAAGTCTCAATCGAGTCAACTCCTCTTTAGGTCGATTTCATCTCTAACAATTCATAGTTCAACTTCATTCCCAAAAGGTTGAGGCTAATATATTGAGAGTAACATATTGAAAGAAATGAATCAAGAGTATGAAGTCAAATTTGAAGCATAACCTCACTTATCAATAGTAGATTGATTTTGGTGTATGTAGACCATGTGAACTTTCATATGGCTCAACCTAAGTTGACTTTAATATGACTAATCAAGGCCGAATTTTCATGTCTTCAATTGATTAATTTGAAGCACCCAACCAAGAGGTCAATCTATCCCCCAAGACCACTACCTTAATTTTGATGTTTCAAGCCCATTTTAGATGGAGTCTAATATCTCAAACTTAGTACAATTCATTATATGTGACACCCAAGGAACTTTATTTTTTCTCTATCCAAGTCAATTCTTGGTCAATTTTTTTTTTGTTTACCCTAGTCCTTTTGAATTCTCCTAATGCCTCTAGGTAGACTTCTGATGACTCGGGTTGATTTATTATAAGTAAGGTTGATTTACCCAACATGACCTAGCCAACCATCAATAACAGGTGAGCTTCAGTCACAAATAAGGTTGAATACGTGGAGACACAATATATGGAGTACTACAATCCCCAACTTAAAGATGCATTGAATCCTTTTAAGTGTGTTTATTAAATAGTGTATGGAGAACAAATTGTGCTTATATTCAAACAATTCTATTAGAAATTACTAAATGGATGTTTAGGTAGACCTGTAGAGTAATAAGATGAAGATTTGTAAAGAAATGGAAGGAGGAAAATAATTGGATTAGAGAATTTAAAAGAATAATTTCCTAAGAGAGAGGGTAAGAAGAGATTCCTAATTCAAAAGGTCATATTAGAAACAAGAAAAAGAGAAGGGAAATTTACCATGTTGAAGACATGATTTTGTAGGTGCTAATGATAGGTGTAAATCTAACCTTATGCATCGAAAATTACTCAGATTCCATTAGCCACTTAAGAAAATATTTGAATTATCAAAATAAAATTGATTCTTGGGATTCCATATTTAACTTATGAGGTGATAAAGGCATTATTTACTTGTTACATTGTGGGTCATCAACCTTGCCATATATTTTTATCTTGTATTTATGTAGAATTTATGCTTTAGGTTCCTTTATTTAATTAATATGCTTCCTCTTGGTATAGATTGTTATTTTCATTGACACTTACGTTTGCAAAACTTTCTTGGTATTCCTTAAGGTTCCTTTTCTTGGTATTGTGTTATTTGCTTCAAAATTTTTCCTTCATAAACATAATTTATGTATTTATTTGTATGTCAAGCTCGACTTCCACTCATGTTGGAAGAAAATGGAATTTGGTGTACTTACTTTATCAAGTTTTCCATTCGAAGCATGATGAGTAGTCTTCTTGTTGCGTTTGTATGGTTTCACCAAAAACACAAATGGAGGAGATGAAAATATATACTAACTACATAAAATGGTGATGAGAGATCAAATGTTTCTTGCCTATGATGATTAGAGAAAGAGAGAGATGTCAAAGAAAGAGGATGACAATAGAAACACATCAACGATAAAGGAAGATCATTTCTATGGCTATGAATAGGCATGAATGGAGGATGAGATGAAAAGCTTTGATAGTTGCATTAAATGTCAATGAGAGGTTATGTATAACCAACGTATGAGAAATCCTCAAAGTCAAAACACTAAAGTAGTTTTTCAACATTCTTTGCTTGATGCATAATAATTCCCCCCTCAACATATACAAATCAGATCCCAATATAGTAGCTCAAAAAACCAAGATAAGTGACATCAAAAGTATGCTACAAATCAGCCATAAGAATGTCAAATTTTGCATTTCCTGACCCATTCAAGAGTATGCCATTGACATAAAGAACAAGCACTATAACATTAGCCCCATCTTTGTACATAGAGTGTGCCTTCAATTGGACAAATGTGAATCGAAGAGCAATCAAGGGTTTATGGATTTTATCATACTATGTACATGGAGCTTGCTTGAGACCATACAAGGCTTTATGAGAGTGACAAACCATATGCTCTTGCCCTTTTATGGAAAATCCAAGAGGTTGCTTCACATAAACCTCTTCTTGTAAATCACCATTCAAGAAAGCTATTTTGACGTCCAATTGATGTACCTTCCAATCTCGATGTGTAGCCAATTCAACCATGATACGAATGGTAGTGATGTACGAAGTAGGTACAAAATTTTCTTGATAGTCAATGCCATATTATTGTGCATATCCTTTGATAACCAATCTAGCTTTGTGGCGATCAATGCTACCATCGGACTCTCTCTCTTAATCTTGTAAACCCACTTTGTACCAATGACATTTTTTTCTTTTGGCAATTCACATAACTCCCAAGTACCATTCCTATGTACGGAATCCAATTTTTATTGCATAGCACTCATCCATTGTGGATCTTCACATGCATCTTCAAAAGTAAGTGGATCTTCATTACATGTTGTTGCAATAAGAGAATATCTACAAAATTACTTGATGCATGGCAAGAGCTTGATCTTGTTCTACCAAGTAAAGGTGCACTCAATTTTCTCTCCTACAAAGTTTGTTTGAGTCACTTTGGCATAGTTTGTTCACTCTTGATAGACATGCATTCATTGTGTAATATATTGTCAACATGTATATCATGGGTGGGTTAAATTTCATGCTCATTTTCAACCATATTTTGATGCAAATGTTCAGCCATATATGGTTGGAATTTTTTTATAGTTTCAATTTTGTTTTGCTGAAAAATTTCAGCCATGTTTAGCTAAAAATTCTCTACATTTTCAGCTCTATTTTGCTAGAATTTTCCAGCCCCTTTGAGCTTTAGTTGGCTAGTCTAGATGGCCATATTCAAGTACACCACTTTGGAATAACAGCATGAGTGTATCGATTACCTTTTGTGAGCTAATGATTGGCTGTTTTTTGTATTCAAGTAGAGGGAAAAATAAATTTTCAACAAATACCACATCTCAACTCACAATAATTGTGTTCATCAATGGATGGAGCCAAAAATGCTTTGAAGCAAGATAAAACCTCATTCTTTGCTTTCATAGGAAACACTCATGTCTAGTGAGCAGCATCATCAATGAAGGTAAGAAAATATACATGCTTCCCAAAAGATGGAGTCTTGACGGGATCACATACATCACTATGAACAAGATGCAATTTTCTTTTAGTGTGTGTATGAATATCTTTTGGAAAAGAAGAACAATGCATTTTTCCAAGAATGCAACCTTCACATGCATGCTTTTCAATGGACTCAAGTGTTGGCAAACCAATAATCATGTCCTTCTGTTGGCAGTATACGAGAAGAGGCAAGTACGAGCATACAAGCAGATCTAGCACTAAGGCAACCCTTTATTTTTTTCAAAACCCTTACACCATTCAAAAGTGATTCTCATCACTAAAAACCCCTGTAAATACCATTTTCACCTTTTTGTAGCTCCATTTTGTACAAGCCGAGGAGTCCTCGAGTTTGAGGAGCCTTAGAAGTAGTTGCCTACCAATTTTCGTATTTTTTAGACCTCGTTTGAGCCCTCAAATGAGCCCTGGAACCTAATTTTTAACTAGGCCGAACACTAGGTCTGGACAGGGCCAAAGCTAGTCAAAAACTATAAATAGAGCTAGAGAGCTCATTTTTGGGCTAGCTTCTTGTAGTTTTGAGCTTGTATGAGAACTTGGTTGCAATAGAAGTGATTCCATCATCCTACTCTCTTTGTTCTTGCCGTGTGTGCACGTGTGTGTGTGTATGTGTGTGCATGTTAGTGTGCTTCTCACTCACACATTTGTGCCTTCACTTGCTCGAGGTCTTCATACCATCCTCATGTCTTCCCGGATGGACATTAAAGGAGGTGCTACTCATCACTGAGCTACACCAAATTTTGGCACCGTTGTCGGGGATTCGAGCTTTGAGGACGAGCGTGTGATGGTAAGACGTAGAGAGGACGCGTTGGAATGGTAAGTAGTCGGTGAATTTCTGATTTTTCTCCATCTCCATCTCCATCTTCACCTCCTTCTCCATCTCCACCTCCTCCTCCTTCTCCACTACATATTCCCTCTTCCTTGTCATTCCCCTCATTTGTTGTGTGCGAGTTTGAGAGAGAGCGAGCGTGTGTGTTCTTGTTTTGTGTGTTTTTGCATGTTTCTTGCAGGTTGCAGCTCCATCATCATCTCCAGCAAGCTCAGCAGGTACGGAATCTGTCTGCACAGTCCCCGAGGCGTCGAGCTCGAGCTATTGCGACACTCCAAAAACTTTGACTAATCACGTTTCTGAGTGCACCACGACACTGCGCAGGCTGAGAGCTCCTAGGATCATTAGACAGAACTCAAAAATTCACCATATCCCGAGCTATCGCGACACCTCGAGGTATCGCGACACTCACGAGCTATCGCGACACTTGGGAGTATCGCGACACTTCACGAGCTATCGCGACACCTCACGAGCTATCGCGACACTTGGGAGTATCGCGACACTTCACGACCTATCGCGTCACCTCACGAGCTATCGTGACACTTGGGAGTATCGCGACACTTCACGACCTATCGCGACACCTCACGACCTATCGCGACACTTGTGAGTATCGCGACACTTCATGACCTATCGCGACACTTCACGACCTATCGCGACACCTCACGAGCTATCGCGACACTTGGGAGTATCGCGACACTTCACGACCTATCGCGACACCTCACAAGCTATCACGACACCTCACGAGCTATCGCGACACTTGGGAGTATCGCGACACTTCACGACCTATCGCGACACTTCACGAGCTATCGCGACACCTCGACCCGACCTATCGCGATACATGGGCTTAACGAATGAAAATTTAGAGTAAATTAATTGATTGAATTGAGGTATCTTTGGGTTTAATCTTGGACACATTGGGAGGATATAAGAGCCTTAGGAGTGGGCAAAATACCTAGAAACCAGGGAGGAATTTCCTGAACCCTAAGAGCCTGTTTGGACCCCTAAGTGCCTGAAGGGTCATAACTTCACCATACGAACTCTGATTGATGAGATTTTGGTCTCGTTGGAAAGCTTGTTGAAAATCCTACGTAGAGTTTTAGAACATGTATTTTCAAGTTGGCCTTTAGGTGAGACTAGATGGTCCTAAGATTGAGGGGGTATAGTGAGTTACTCCAGGAGGGACTGAAAATATTGATGTGTGTCTTTCAATTACTTGTGGCAATAGATCAATACTGACTGGTGAGCTTTTGCAGGAACATTGTGTGCACTCAAGGCAATCCAAAGCAAGCTAGCAAGGGTGAGTACCAAGCTTGGGAGAAGGCTTCCTGGGCTTGTGTAGCAGTCTGGTCAACCAGCTAATTGAGGTTGGAAGATCTCTCAACCCTCCTTTGTCAATTCCTAGCCTAGGCTAAGTACGACTTAGGTGTGGTAATTAATTAGGGCAACGTTAGGCACGAATCAAGTCCAAGAGAATTAATCAACCAAGTGCAAGAATTAAACAGGTCTTAAGTGCGAAAACCCTAAGGGACAAAGGGTAAACTAGAGTCGATTACTTATCAAGTGCGAAATTCACTTAAGTACTCATGACGACGCGATTTCAGACAAGATCATAAACATAATATTCAACTCAAAGAACAAAGTGATTGGTGTAAATTAACTTGCAACAAGAGTGTGCTTGGGTCCAAGGGGGTAGATAAATCAGGCATATGAACCTTAGATCAGGCAGACACTTAGGCCGAGACAGACAAAGCCTCAGATCTTCTGAAGCTAGTGTCAATCACACTGCCAGGTCTTGGGCCCAGCAGTTGAGTGATTACCCATACACTCCCAGATAAAAAACAAGTGATTCTGAGATGTCCTATCACATGGAGAGACCAGTAGGTAGTTCAGGGGTGGCTTATCTAGAAAAGCCAGAGGGACCTTACAAGACTCAATTGGAATACATCAAGACGAATCGTCTAGGTGCTCGCATCTACGAAGATGGACTGAGAAGATCTGTGGTCCAGATTAAGAACCCCGATCAACCCCATGGACTAGAACACCCGGTAGTCAAGTTCGAGAATGGAGCATACCTGGATAAAGAGGGGACTATTTATGTAGTCACCACTCTTCCTGATAGAACAGACGAGTTTGGAAATGTGATTGCAGAGACCGACATGGGTGATATAGAACAAGGAAATTTAGAGAAAGAGCCGAGAACTCCCCGGGGTAAATCTGTCTTGACCAGAATCATGACTCCAGAGTGGATTCCACAGGATAATAAAAGCATAGAGCTTCTTTTAAACCGAGAAACCGATGAGGCTTTTTGGAGATATAAATCTGCTCAACCTCAGGAAGTGAGTGCCCTCACAATCTATGAGTTTAAAGACCCTGATAGCCTAGGCCGAGTAACCTACCTAGACAATGCATCAGAGAGAATCTTCATGGTCACTGAGCATGGCAGACATGCCTGTACTTGGAAGGGTGAATTTGTTTTTCCCCAACCAAGGTCTAATGTGTCCTTTGGTCACCAAGGAGCTGGGACCTCCCAAGCTCATGGAGCTCAAAGAGATAGAAGTAGAGACAAACCTGAGGTAAGTTTTGCCAACTCCCTGGGAGGAGAAAGAACGGGAACGGAAAGGAATAGAGTGGAACCTGAGAGACATAGAACCCCATGGAATCAAGGGAATGCTGACGATTTTCCTTTGCCAAGGCCGAGAGAACACACTAGGACCCTGCGACCAACTCAACTGGTGAAGTCCATGAAGAATTATTTCGATGGCACGGGAGACCCTTATGACCATGTGGCAGAATTTCAACAAGTATTGAAAGCTGAACAGGTAGAGGACCTATTCACACAATATAATGCTTTTGGTCTAACCCTTAGGAACACTGCCCTTACGTGGTTTCAACCACTAAACGAGAGGCATTTCAGAAAACATAGACCAGCTCTTAGATGCATTTATCATTGAGTTTTCTAAGAGTGGAATCAGGCACAACACTTCCTCACTAATTCATAGCTTCAAACAAACACCTCAAGAGACGGTCAGACTAGCTGGAAGAAGATTTAGGCAGTACCTGGAGAGATGCCCAATGCCGGAGTTACCCACACCAGCCAAACAAGTGGCCTTGTTCTTAGATGGATTGTTGAGCACCAAGCTCAGGTCATATGTGTATCTGAAGGACCCCAGAACGATAGAAGAGTGCGTGCGCATGTGCATAGACATTGAGGACAATCTAGGTGAGGAATTAGAACTATCAAAAATCTATAAGGATTCTGATGGCTCTAGTAGCCTCACATCTGGTCAATCCACATCCATTGAGGAACTTGCAGAGAAGGTAGCTCAAAAACTAGGTGTCTCTAGCAAACAAATCCCGAGATTTGCCCCAGTTAAGCGGTGTTACACTTGTGGCGGTGACCATATGGCAAATGTATGTCCCATTATGGCCCAACCCCAGGCGAATCCTAGTAGCCAGTACTGCACCATAGAGCGCAGGTACACCAACCACACTGCACAAGATTGCCCATATAACAAACAAACTGTTACGCAAAATTACCCTCAGCCATATCCACAACAGGGTAGATACCAGAATCAGTACCCACCACAACAATACAACAGACCACAACAAACTTATCAGCCACCTTATCAAGGGCAGCAGAGACCTCAACCAGTCCTAGTGCAGCAACCCCCTGCTCCAACCAATGTGATTCTAGTGAAATATGCATCTGCTGAAGAAAATCCGAACAGAGCCATAGTCCCAGTCACCCCATTGCTATCAGACAGTGATCCAAGTGACCATAGTTTTGACTCCACACATATTGATAGCCCACAGGCTTACTACATGCAGTCACCCGAGCATAACGAGTCATACTATTATGAGGACCCAAGTGAAAATAGTGGGGAGCCTGAGTATGCCAATGTCATGTACACAAACCCCAACTCTAGACCTCAACCTAGGCAGGTACGACCCCCATTTCCTAGAGGACCATGCTTCAGATGTCAGGGAGATCACCTTATACGTGATTGTCCACTGCTTGCCCCTACACAACCTCAACCAGTAACCATTCAGGGTTTCTATCAAGACTTCGGGAAAGAGCATCTCCTACGAGATTGCCCAAAGAACCCTAATAACATGCCTAAAATCACTCCTATCAATGTTGTTGGGTTAGTTGTAGACTCCACAGGGAGTGTGACTTCCACTGCACCTGTGCAAGTGATCACAAGAGCCCAAGCACTACAACAAAACCAAGGTGTTGGTCAGGAAAAGAGCCCCGAGGTGAGTGAAACAGAGAGCATAACCAAAAAGAGGACTAGAGCCTGGAAGGATAGTCGTGAAAGAATGAAAAGGCAATGGGCAAAAAAGATGAGTGAACTTGAAGAAAGCTTGAGAGAAACCAAAGCAAAAATCATAGAGATCACATCTCAACCGCACTCTCACACATTCCCACCGCTACCATCCCCATCACCCTCCATCCCTCCACCCTCTAATACACCCCACGTAACCCACCCACCACCCCGAGTAGGATCAGTATTAGCTGATCCCACTCCTGAAGACATAGACATGATGCTTAAAGCATATCAGGCCAGAATCCAAGAAGGGCCAACTGTAAAGGATCATGACAAGTGCTACCCTAGAGCAGAACTAGAGCTAGAACGAACCAAAATTTGTGCTAAGATGGTGGAATTGGCTCAGACCATGTTTGAAGCCAGTCGCCTATTTAACATCTCTAGTTCAGCGAAGACACAGTTACACTTTGATGGACTGCTAGAAAGAATAGAGAAGCTGATTGCACAATCAGAAAAGGAACCTGGCTCTCAACACAAGGACAAAGCAAGTGAAGGAGCAAGTCTTCCTGCCCAAGAAGCCTATGTGCCTAAAGCCTATGTGCCTAACTCTACGGAGCCAGACACATCTTCTTCTATGAATTGATTCACACCAGAATTCCTACGAGAGATTCAAGAAGATAAATGGGCTAAGGAAAGTGAAGTATCTCCTCCCATTGAACTGGTGGATGATGCACACGACCAATTCCCACAAGACATCTCATCCATTTATGAGGAGCAGGAGAGCACCCACTCTCAGGAAAGATTAGAATTTGAGTCTAATTCTTTACAAGAATTACCCCACTTCACATGCCCATGGGAAGCTAAATCTACTTGTATGAGAGCACCCACGGTCATGGTAAGAAACGAAGACTCGATCATACCTAGGAACACAGAGGTAGTGAAAAACACTAAAGTGCAGTGCAATCTCAAGTTAGAAGAGCTACTCAAGGTTAGACCTGAATTATGGAAACATGTAGCCAAACAAGTACCAGAGATAGCAAAACCTCGTTCCCAGGTAGGATCCTAGAGAACAGTGCCAGAAATACCCTTGGATAAGATAGGAGACATGTGTGAAGGTGAAGAAGGGAACACCTATCTTCCCATTACCTACCAGGGACACACCACCAAGGCAATTTTGGACTCAGGTGAAGGAGTTGCAATTGCCACCACTTCCCTATGGAAGCGTTGGGGCAAACCAACACTCAGGCCCACAAGGATGAAATTGCAAATGGCTGATGGTCACATAGAGAGACCCTTAGGCTTGTTAGAGGGAATAACTCTCACTACTTGTGGTGTTGAGTTTGAGCACACTTTTGCCATATGTGACTTTAGCAAGAACCATGCCTATGAGATGATTCTGGGACGACCTTTTATGCGACAGTTGCAAGTGGTACAGGATTGGGGAACCAATTCTTTGTACCTACAACACTTAGGTGTTAGGACCAAAGTGAATCTCAAAGATTACTCTCATAGAGATGTTCCTCCTATTCAATGGAATCCCATCCATAGAGCCAAAGATGATACGGAGTCTGTGCATTCCATAGAATCCGGATCCTCATGGATGCATGAAGACACCCACTTATGGATGTGTAAGGTAGCAGTAGAAGAAGAGAAGAGAGAGAAAGCCAGAGAGGTAGGTGCAAAAGAAAACCATAGATCAATTCAAGACCCAGCCTATGCACCTGTAGTCTTTCCTGATGAGGAATTTGAACCCCATGGCTGGGCAGAAATCCTAGCAACAATGGATGTAGCCATCAATGAAGAACAATGGACACCCCACTGTGATGAGGATGGCTATGACATTTCAGTCTTCTCCATAGAGCCAATCATGGGAGAGGCAGTATTAGAAGAATGCGAACCTAACCCTGATGCATTTAAGGATGCGAGTGACTCCGATCTAGAGTCAATCATTATGGACCCACCTTTTGCATCGGATGAAGAATACTTCTATGAAGTAGAATTTCTACCCCAGAGGTATGGAGAGCTTACAAATGAGGTGAGGTTAGCCACACAAGTAGCTTCTAAAAGCGGAGGAAATAAAAGAAAGAAGAAGGAAGTCACTCTGGAGGCAGAAGAATCCTTGTTTGAGGTCCCTGAAAACTTTAAAAAATATGAGATAGACGATAGGAGGGTCATGATAAGAATGCCTAAACGTGAGGCACAAGCAGGAGAAGCCTATGATAGCAAGGAAACTACCAAGAAAATAGTTGTCGCCATCGAGGAAGGAGAAGAAAGATGCACGTACATAGGCCATGACCTGACAGAAGAGGAAGAACAAGAGCTAATAGCCTTGCTAAGAGAATACAGAGATGTGTTCGCTTGGAGTTACAAGGATTTGAAGGGTGTTGATCCAAACATATGCTCACACACTATCCCCATGACCTCAGATGCTAGGCCCTCCAAGCAAAATCCATACACATACAATGACAACTATGTGGCCAAGATCAAGGAAGAGATAGATAGACTAGTTGAAGCTGGATTTATCTATGAAATTGAGCACACTGAATGGGTATCCCCCATTGTAGTGGTGCCCAAGAAGAACGGCAAATTACGGGTATGCATTAACTTGAAGAAGGTTAATGCAGCCACGATCAGGGATAATTACCCGCTTCCTATCACTGAGCATCTATTAGAAAGGGTGGCAGGCAAGGAAGTGTACAGCTTTCTAGATGGGTCTTTGGGCTACAATCAAGTAGCCATTGCTCCAGAGGATCAACATAAGACGGCTTTTGCCACGGAGTGGGGCATATTTGCCTTTCGGGTAATGCCATTCGGGCTTACCAATGCACCGGCTACCTTTCAAAGATTAATGTGTCACGTGTTTAAAGAGTACTTGAGAAAGAATTTGGAAGTCTATGTTGATGATCTTTGCGCTCATTCCAACATTAGACAGACCCATATACCCGAACTCAGACAGATCTTTGACAAATGTAGAGAATATCAAGTCTGCCTGAACCCAGAAAAGTGCATTTTTATGGTCAGGCAAGGCAAGATTCTAGGACACATAGTGTCAAAGAATGGCATATCCACTGATGAAGAGAAAGTGAGAGCCATAGCAGAGCTACCTAGGCCAAAGAACGTCAAGGAAGTACAGGCTTTCATGGGACATTGTGGTTACTACCGTCGGTTCATCCACATGTATGCTGTCATCGCAAAGCCCATGTACGGACTTCTAAATAACTTTGAGTGGACTAAGGAATGTGAGAATTCCTTCCGGGAGCTTAAACGAAGATTATGTTCAGCACCAATCTTGACCACTCCAAATTGGAGCAAGCCATTCCATGTTCATGTGGATGCCTCCAATTATGCTATTGGATGTGTACTTGCACAACCTACGGCTGAAGGGAACATGGATCTCCCTATTGCCTATGCCAATAGACAATTGAATGCTGCTGAACGGAACTATACAACCACCGAACAAGAAGGATTAGGCATGGTATATGCAGTTAAAAAGTTTAGACATTATTTGCTTGCAAATAAGTTCAAATTTTTTACTGATCACCAAGCTCTACTGTACCTGGTAAACAAGCCATGTAATACAGGCAGATTAGTAAGATGGTTTCTCTTACTAATGGAGTATGACTTTGAGGTAGTAGTGAGAAAAGGCAGAACTCACCTAAGAGCAGATCATCTCTCAAGGCTCACATCAGGAGAAGCCCCACAAGGAGTGTCAGATGACCTTCCTGATGCTTACTTGTTTAATTTGGAAGTGGTACCGAAGTGGGCTAAGCCATTGGTACCAGTATTGACATACGGGCCTAACCACCCAGTAATAAACACGCAGGATAGAGAGGTAGTAAAAGCCCAAAAGTACCACATCATGGCAGGAAGTATGTACAAGCACACAGATCAAGGGATCTTGGCCTGTTGTGTGGAAGAGGACGAGTACGCTAAGTGGTTGCAATTGGCACATGTAGGTGCATTAGAGCAACACTACTCAAAACAACGAACCCTACAGACCCTGAGGAGACTAGGAGTGCATTGGCCAACTATGGAAGCTGATGTCCAAAAGTTGTGCAAGGAATGCCCAATCTGTTGCACTAAACCACCTATGGAACATGCCACTCTTTATCAAGTGTCCATAGTGCCAGATTGGAGTGAACCACTAGTATCCTATCTGAGGACGAAAACATTCCCTCCAGACATGACTCTGACTAGGAAAAGGAGTTTAGAACAAGAAGCCCAGGATTACTCACTCATTGGTGATAATCTATACAAACGTGGTAAAGACGGTTACCTGAGACTATGTGTCCATGAGAGTGAATATCTCAAGATCTTGGACACTGCTCACCAAGGTGTAGCAGGAGGACACTTTGGACCAGATCGAGTAATCAAAGCGATACTATTTGCAGGCTTCTGGTGGCCGACCCTTCACATGGATGCACATACCTATGTGAAACAATGTGATGTCTGCCAGAGAACTCAATATCCTATATGTAAAGATGAGATGCCGCTGAAACCTATGATGGGTGGACGTGCATTCTCTAAGTGGGGAATAGACTTCGTAGGTCCTATTAATCCCCCAACTAAGGGTTCCCATGCAGAATATATCATTGTTGCGACGGACTATCTAACAAAGTGGGCAGAGGTAAAAGCCACAACGAAGAACGATGCTCAAACAACTGCTAAATTCTTGTTTGAGAATGTATTCACAAGATACGGGTTACCTATAGAGCTAGTCAGTGATAGAGGCACTCACTTCTTGAATGAAGTTATTGAAAATCTGCTCCAAGTGTTCCTGATAGTACATAAAATGTCTGCCCCCTATCACCCTCAAGCTAATGGGCAAGCCGAAAGCACAAATAAGATTCTGTGCAATGTGTTGACAAAATTAGTGAACAATAAACACTCTGATTGGGACAAACAGCTACACCATGCTGTTTGGGCATACCGAGTCGCCTACAAAACGGTACTCCAAGCCACCCCCTTTCAGATGGTATTTGGCCAAAACGCAGTGCTACCGTTGGACTTTTTAATACCTACATTGAAAGTAGCACAAGAGCACGAATGGACGGGTCATGAACTCTCCTCTAGACTTTTTGACCTTGAACGATTAGGAGAAACAAGACTGAGAGCAGCTGTAGGGATATATGCAACTAAGAAGAGACAGAAGGCATACTTTGATGCCCATGTGAAGGATAAGGGCTTGAAAGCAGGAGATGTAGTTTTAGTCTACACATTGAAACAACACGCAAGGAAGCTAGAAAAGAGAGGCTACGGATCTATGATCATCAATAGGATCTCCACGAGTGGAGCAGTACAACTAGCCACTTTATGTTGAAGAAACACTCACGAATTTGACGGAAAAACAAAAAAAAAAGGAAGCAGAATCAGAGGAAATCAAAAGCCTTAGTGGAGGGACAAATCCACAACCGTTATGTACAGTACAGAATCTCCCAGGATCAGAGTCCGTTACCCCGAATCAAACTGTACAAAGAAAGAACGTGCAAAAGAATAATAGAAGGGAAGTGCGAACAAGAACGTGCATGAGAAGAGCGTGCATTATAAATAAGAGCACATATAGAAGAAAAGAGAGAGAGAGAGGAGAATAGAGAATAGAGAGAGAAGAAATATAACAGATGCTCAGAGACGCAGAGATACAGATAGAAGACGCCATAGATCGCGTATGTAGAAGAAGACGCCAGAGATCGCATATGTATAGATGAATAACAGAAGCCTGAGATATCGGGTATTCATCTGAGAGAGATGGTAATAAGAAACTACTTAGTATAAGAGAGTTTCTGTAGCTTGAGCAAGAAGAGGCCAAGCTCACTTGTACACATCTTCTCTAATAGAAAACACATGTTCATGTGGATGTTTGTGCATACTGTTTGTATGCGGAAGAAACAGAGTATGTTTTTAAAGTTAGTTAATAGTTAACGTTTTCTCAGTAAACGCATTTTCGGTCAGTTGCAGTTCTTACTATAAACGTGTTTTTCGGTAGAAGAACGAAGTAGATCTCGCAGAGTAATGCAAAGCTTTGTGTGAGAGATAGCTCATCTTGTAGCTAGACATCTCCACTTTTAGTTGATCAAAGTTTCCGGTGGAAAAGATATCTACACTTAGTACAAAGTCTGACCGGAAAGAGGCCATCTGAACTAGAGGAGTTTTTTCTCTTAAACTTCAGAAAGAGTTCAGTAAGTTAAGGAAGCTTTGCGTCACTTTCTTACTTCATGTATGTTCGCTTGAAGTAATCATAAACAGAATTGAAGTTCATTCCGGTACAATTCCGGTACGATTACGGTGTCAGTCCAGTGACAGTCCACTGAAGTTTCGGTGAAATTTTTCCAGTGAATTTAGAGCGCAGTCTTATATGCTGAGCGCTAGACTTCGCTAATCTATTGATTGATTACAGAGGTGTTCTGAATCACTCTAGCTTAGTTCTTCTTCGGTGTGGCGGTTTCCGCAAGGCTCAGCCTTCATCGCGTCGTCAAGGAGTGGTATCAGAGTAAAGGAAGTATACCACATTTCCGCAACAGTGGTATCAGAGCCAGAGCTCTCTCCTCTCTCTAATCAGAGCCAGAGCTAGGCCTATCTAATCAGAGCCAGAGCTAGGCATATCTAATCAGAGCCCAACATATTCACCATCATTGGAAACAAGCTGGTAGAGCCAGAGCGAGAAAGATTCTGAAGAACAGAAAGATTCTCAAGAGCTCACCCGAAGTAACAGAAACAAGAAGATTATGACAGACCACGTTACTATTGATAAGTTGGACAAAGATAATTATCCCGCATGGGTAATGCGCATAGAAGCCTTACTTATGAGTAAGGACTTAATGATGTACGTGACCGGAGAAGAAAAGAAGCCGACTTTCGAAGATGATAGTCAACCGGAAAAAGAAGAATTAGAAGCCTTGAAGCTGTGGCAGAAGAAAGATGCAACGGCAAGAGCCTACATCTATAATACCGTAACAGATCATCTACTATCGCATATTAGAGGTCTGGAGAAATCAGAGGACATATGGAGTGCATTGGAAGATCATTTCCAAAATACTACAAAAGCCAGGAAGGCTAGTTTATGGTCCGAATTTACGACATTCAAAAAGAAGTCGAGTCAAAGCATAAGTGACTACATCACTAAAATAAAGGATCTAGCAGATAGTCTTGGATCCATAAATGAAGAAGTCGAAGATCATAGATTGATAGCGCAAGTGCTCACAGGTTTAAGAGGAGATGAAAGGTGGAAACCTTTCGTACTATCAACTGAACTTTCTTTAAATCATTTTGTGCCAAATTTAAATCAGTTGCTTGGTTTGATGCTCACATATGAGCAAGACCTGAAAGGAGATGCAGATAAAGGAAAAAGCTCTGCAATGTACATGAAGAACAAAAAGAAAGACAAAGGTAAGTCAAAAGACGAAGAAGAGTCGAGCTCTCAGGCCTATTACGCAAGAGGTAAAGGCACTGGCAGAGGAAGAGCAAGAGGTTTTGGAAGAGGAAGAAGTAACCAGAATACCAACAAGAAGGCTTCCTGGATCTGTGGACTCAGTAATCATTTGGCTCATGATTGCTGGCATAATCAACAAGGATCAAATCAAAATCAGAACAATAATAGCAGAGGCAGAAGCGGAAGATATCAAAGAGGAAGACAAAATCAAAGAGGAGGCTATGGTAGAGGTGGAGTAAGAAGTTGGGGACAGAATCAATCCTACAACACCACCTACAACAACTACGCAAATGACACACAGAATGAAAGTCATACATCGTTGATGATGAACTCTATCAGCACATCAGATAATGAAGACCTAAAGGTATTCTACATTGATTCTGGATGCTCTAATATTTGTCAGGAAATATAGAACTAATGTCAGAACTAGAAAAAGGTAGTTCTAGTCACACTGTTCAAACAGGTGACAACAGGAGACATAGCGTTCACTCAATTGGAAAAGTGAAATGTAAGAGTGGAGCAGATTTGCTAACCAATGTTTTGTATGTTCCAACAATACCGAAAAATTTGATTAGCGTGGGACAGATAGTTGAGAAAGGCTTTCAGGTCAGATTTACAAATAAAGGTGTATTTGTAGAAGATCCCGAGAACGGATACAACCTTATCGTCTCTCGTAAGAAAGAAGGCAGACTCTTTACTTTAAGAGTACAAGGGAACATTGGCCAAGCGTTGCTCACACATGGTGAGAAGGTTATTACAGAACTTGATTTATGGCATAAGAGATTGGGTCATTTCAATGAAAAAGGAATTAAAGCTATGATAATGAATCAGTCAGTATTGGGATTACCAAATATACAGAATCAACATATGATTCACAAGTGTGAAGCATGTCAGTTGGGAAAAGCCCACAGGTTACCTTTCCAGAAGAAAGGATTCAAACATGATGAAGTACTCAAACTTATTTATACAGATGTATGGGGGCCAACGAAAGAAGGATCAATCAGCGGATCAAGGTACTATGTTTTATTCATTGATGATGCAACAAGGTGGATAACTCTTTATGTTTTGAAAGAGAAATCAGAAGTGTTTGGAGCCTTCAGGCATTTTCATGCATATGCTGAAAGACTTACCGGACGAAAACTTAAAATACTAAGGTCTGATGGAGGGGGAGAATACTTCTCCCGAGAATTCAATGACTATCTTTGGAATGCAGGTATCAAAAGAGAAATAACCTGCAGATATACACCACAACAAAATGGAGTAGCAGAAAGAAGGAACCGAGTTCTAGTCGAGTTCGCATGAGCTATGCTAAACGAAAAAGATTGTCCAAATTATCTTTGGGTTGAAGCTGTAAACACAGCTACATACTTGGTAAACAGATTACCATGTACAGCATTGGAAGGAATGACCCCTTATGAAGCTTGGTGGGGAAAGAAGCCAACACTTGATCACTGCAAAGTGTTTGGATCAGTAGCGTATGCTTATGTACCGTCTCAACTCAGACATAAGCTTGAACCGAAAGCAGAGAAATATGTGTTCGTCGGATATGATGAAAAGCAGATGGGTTACAGGTTATGGAATCCTCTAACCAAACAATTTACTGTGTCCAGAGATGTTACATTTGATGAACAGAAAAGTTGGTATGAAGATCAAAGTCATATGACTGAAGAATTCGAAGAAGAAATAAAAAGAAGAGAGAAAGGGAAATCAATTGTTCATGTAAATAGAGATGAAAATCATATGCAGGCAAGTACGTCCAGGAATGGATCAGGTATAAGAAACGAAGATGAAGACGTGTATTCAGATACACACGAAGAATACGAACCAAGAAGGTCAAGCAGAACTAGAAGACAACCAGAAAGGTATTCATATGATACCTCATACATAACTCAGAAAGACTGTGCATATATGGTCAAAGATGATGAAGAACCACAGAGCTATGATGAAGCAAAAGGCAAGAAGCAATGGGAAGAAGCAATGAAAGAAGAAATCAGCGCACTGGAAGAGAACAAGACATGGGAACTTGTTCCGAAACCAAATGGTAAGAAAGTAATCGGAAATAAATGGGTTTTCAAAATAAAGAAATTTGCAGATGGAAGGATAGCCAGATACAAAGCAAGGTTGGTGGTCAAAGGCTATGCCCAAATGCATGGCATAGATTATGATGAGACGTTTAGTCCGGTGGCAAGGATGTCAACCATAAGAACAGTAATCGTTGTAGCTACATCAAAAGGATGGAAGCTAAGTCACCTAGATATAAAGAACGCATTTCTGAATGGATACATTTCTGATGAAGTGTACATGGAACAACCTGAAGGGTTCGAAAGTTCCAGATACCCAAACTTTGTTTGCAGATTAAAGAAAGAACTTTATGGACTGAAGCAAGCTCCAAGAGCTTGGAGTTACAGACTTGTGAAATATCTAAACGAACTTGGATACCAAAGTTTGAAGGCAGATGCAAGTCTACTCATAAAAGGAATAGAAGAAGGAATTATCTACATTTGTATTTATGTAGACGACTTAATAATCACAGGAACATCAGATGAAGGGATTACAGAAGTAAAGAAACTACTCGAAAGAGAGTTCAAGATCAGTGACCTAGGGAAGTTGTAATACTTTCTAGGAATGGAAATCACATACACAGATCATGGTGTATATGTGTCACAAGAAAGGTATCTCCTAAACTTACTAAAGAAGTATAATATGGAGAATTGCAGAGAAGCTTCAACACCGCTTGAAGTAAATCATAACCTCAGTAGATACAGTGGAGCAGAGTTTAAAGATATGAAGAAATATCAGTCATTAGTAGGAAGTTTAATTTATGCTACACTAACAAGACCGGATCTTAGTTATGCAGTGGGAGTTCTCTCACAATTTATGCATTGTCTGACAGATCAACATTGGGTTGTAGGACAGAGAGTTCTTAGATACATCAAAAGAACTATAAAAGAAGGATTATATTATCCTTTTACATCGGATATAAAGCTCAGAGCATACAGTGACTCAGACTGGGCTGGAAGTCAAGATGACAGAAGGTCAACACACGGGTATATGATATACCTAGGAGATAAGCTGGTAAGCTGGTGTTCAAAGAAGCAACACACAGTAGCGTTATCGTCAACAGAAGCCGAATACAAAGGACTGGTAGAAGCAGCAAAAGAAGTAATATGGATGCAGACCTTGTTCAAAAGCATGGGTATTGATCAAGGTATACCTATCATACATGGAGATAATATGAGTTCGATATCACTACAAGAAAAAGGGGGGCGTAGCGACGCCCCCGAATTGGATTATGTGACGAAAACAACGAAAACCGTCGCTTATGCGATGGTAAAAATTTTGGATTTTTTTTTTTGGCCGAGCCTCGTCGCATAAGCGATGCTAAACCACAAGCGTCGCTAATAGCGTCGCTGGTTAGCGACGCACTTAACGACGTTGGCAAACTGCAGAGCATCGCATATGCGACGCTCTGGAATGTTAAAAAAAAAATTCAATTCTCCCGGCACATTTGTGCCGGGCCTTGAACGCGAGGAAGAGCTGTAAGACAGAGAGAGAGAGAGAGAGAGAGAGAGAGAGAGAGAGAGAGAGAGAGAGAGAGAAAGACCGCACACGCGAGAGGGAGAGAGAGAAGCGAGACCGGTTAGGTATGCGCACACACACACTTACACACACACATTCACACACATTCACACACATATACATACATGCATACATATTGCATATGCATATGCATACATACATACTTACATGCATATGCATACACACACATATGCATACATACATACTTACATGCATATGCATACACATGCATATGCATATGCATACATAATGCATATGCATATGCATACATAATGCATATGCATACATAATGCATATGCATACACACATACACATACACATGCATACACACATAGACACACATATACACACACACATATGCATACACACACACATAGAGAGAGACATACACACACATACACATACATGCATACACATACACACATAAACACATACACACACATAGACACATAGACACATAAACACATACACACTCATAGGTACACACACATACACATAGACACACACACATATAGTATATACACACACATGCACACATAGACACATACACATGCATACACACACATACACATGCATACACACATACAGACACATATACACACACATACACACACATATATGCATACGCACACATAGAGAGACATACACACATAAACACATAAACACATAAACACATACATGCATACATTTGCATACATAATGCATATGCATATACATATAATGTACATACATACTTACATGCATACATAATGCACATGCATAGATACATACACACACACAGATACATACACACATAGACACATACACACACATGAACACATACATACTCATAGATACATACACACACACAGATACATACACACATAGACACATACACACACATGAACACATACATACTCATAGATACACACACATACACATAGACACACACACATACACACATAATGATGCATACACACATACACATGCATACACACATACAGACACATGTACACACACATACACACATAATGATGCATACACACACATACACATGCATACACACATACAGACACATGTACACACACATTCACACACACATTCACACACATTCACACACATATACATACATGCATACATATTGCATATGCATATGCATACATACATACTTACATGCATATGCATACCACACACATATGCATACATACATACTTACATGCATATGCATACACATGCATATGCATATGCATACATAATGCATATGCATATGCATACATAATGCATATGCATATGCATACATAATGCATATGCATACATAATGCATATGCATACATAATGCATATGCATACATAATGCATATGCATACATAATGCATATGCATACATAATGCATATGCATACATAATGCATATGCATACACACATACACATACACATGTGTCATGCATACAATAATAGACACACATATACACACACACATATGCATACACACACACACATAGAGAGACATACACACACATACACATACATGCATACACATACACACATAAACACATACACACACATAGACACATAGACACATAGACACATAAACACATACACACTCATAGGTACACACACATACACATAGACACACACACATGTAGTATATACACACACATGCACACATAGACACATAGACACATACACATGCATACACACACATACACATTCATACACACATACAGACACATATACACACACATACACACACATATATGCATACACACACATAGAGAGACATACACACATAAACACATACATGCATACATTTGCATACATAATGCATATGCATATGCATATAATGTACATACATACTTACATGCATACATAATGCACATGCATAGATACATACACACACACAGATACATACACACATAGACACATACACACACATGAACACATACATACTCATAGATACACACACATACACATAGACACACACACACACATACACACATAATGATGCATACACACACATACACATGCATACACACATACAGACACATGTACACACACATACACACATAATGATGCATACACACACATACACATGCATACACACATATAGACACATGTACACACACATTCACACACATTCACACACATATACATACATGCATACATATTGCATATGCATATGCATACATACATACTTACATGCATATGCATACACACACACATATGCATACATACATACTTACATGCATATGCATACACATGCATATGCATATGCATATGCATACATAATGCATATGCATATGCATACATAATGCATATGCATATGCATACATAATGCATATGCATATGCATACATAATGCATATGCATATGCATACATACATACTTATATGCATACATAATGCACATGCTTACATACACTGTCATAATGTATACACACACACATATGCATACATACATGCATACACATACACACACATAGATACATACATACACATAAATACATACACACTCATAGATACACACACATACACATAGACACACACACATACACACACACATACACACATAATGATGCATACACACACATACACATGCATACACACATACAGACACATGTACACACACATTCACACACACATTCACACACATTCACACACATATACATACATGCATACATATTGCATATGCATATGCATACATACATACTTACATGCATATGCATACACACACACATATGCATACATACATACTTACATGCATATGCATACACATGCATATGCATATGCATACATAATGCATATGCATATGCATACATAATGCATATGCATACATAATGCATATGCATATGCATACATAATGCATATGCATATGCATACATAATGCATATGCATATGCATACATAATGCATATGCATATGCATACATACATACTTATATCCATACATAATGCACATGCTTACATACACTGTCATAATGTATACACACACACATAGACACATACACACATAATTATGCATACACACACATACATATGCATACACACACATATGCATACATACATGCATACACATACACACACATAGATACATACATACACATAAATACATACACACTCATAGACACACACACATACACATACACACACACATACACATAGACACACACACATACACATAGACACACACACATATACACACACATACACACATAGACACATGCACACGTAATGATGCATACACACATACACATGCATACATAGACACACATAATAATGCATACACACACATGCATACAAACATTTACACACATATACACACACACATGCATACACACATATACACACACATATATACATATACACATACACATGCATACACACACACATGCATACACACATACAAACACATATACACACACACATACACACATAGATACATACACACGTAATGATGCATACACACATACACATGCATACATAGACACACATAATAATGCATACACACACATACATATGCATACACATACATATGCATACATACATGCATACACATACACACTTAGACACATAGACACACATAGATACATACATACACATAAACACATACACACTCATAAACACACACACATACACATAGACACACACACATACACAAATAGACACATGCACATGCAATGATGCATACACACGTACAAATGCATACATAGACACACATAATGATGCATACACACACATACATATGCATACACACACATATGCATACATACATGCATACACATACACACATAGATACATACACACACATAGATACATACATATACATAAACACATACACACTCATAGACACACACACATACACATAGACAACACACACATATACCTACACACATACACACATAATGATGCATACACACACATACACATGCATGCACACACATACACATGCATACACACACATACACGTATATATATTGATTTCTAACCATTTTGTTTTATATGTTAGGTATTATGGATCCCAATAGAGAGAGAAAGGCGAAACTCACTCTCATAAAAAGTCTTATGAGAGCAAGAGTTCCGTTAGATACTCTAGGGGCCATAATGCGGGACTACGCAGATATGTCCGATGAGGAGCTGGATTATACGATCCAGATGCTTACGCGATCAGACGAGGGCTCTTCTGCGGATCCACATGCAGGAAGAGAGCTATCTGCTCATAGGTATGTTTTTTTTCATAAATTTTTTTAATGATATTATAGCACATATTTTTATTTATTTCTATCTATCTATTTTCAGGACACCTATACCACCTCCAGCACGTGATAGCAGAGCAGAGACGTTGCCTATGAGGACATGCATAGGCACGTTAGGACTAGAGTGCGACATAGAGCTAGAGGGGAATATTGTATACATAGGAAATGGATTGGAGTTCAAGAGGAGAATGTGTGCACTATGCGACTCTTACCTGCGCTTTATCCACTTACCGTGGAAGTAAGTAAAAGTTTTACATATAAATTGAAATATATATCTTATGTTTTATTTCTATTATGTTTTTTATTTTTGTAATGAGCATGATGAGAGGGATAAAAAGTACGTGTTCAGTTCACTTGAGACGGAGTTTGGGACAGGGTGGTCTCGTAAATGGTGTTTAAAAGAGATGCGGACACTTATGGCGCATCGTCGTGACAATGCACGGTATGTATGTATATGAGAGAGAGAGAGAGAGACAGAGACAGAGAGCACTAATCTCGATATTAGGGTTTTGAAATCCCTAATTTAAAAATTCTAATTCAACCTTTTAGCCATATGTTTGAAGTATATGTACACCTCCGACGTCCTACTAGAGAGATGTCTCTCCTCCCAACCTTATGCCTCTATATATAGCTACTCGAATCAACAAGGATCATGATTCATAATATATGTAAAGATATATACACATCATGTAGATAGGATACATAAATATAAAATGGAGTAGATATATTATGCTTCACACATACATGCCTAAATGCACACATAAATATATATATACATACTAACATATTTACATGTACATATTTACACATACATGTACATGCCTACATGCACACATAAACATATATATACATGCATACATATTTACATGTACATATTTACATGTACATATTTACACATAGACGCATATACATATATACATGTACACAATTATAAACACTTGCATATATTACGTACATGAATACATGTATACATATATCACACACATGCAAACACATGCATATACATGAAATACATATATATGCATACTAATATATGTATACATATAATACACATGAATACACACACATATGCATACATACATGATAAAAATTGACTCCTCGAAGATAAAGCTATATATGAAATAATTAGGCATACCCCCGAGCTTCATGTTCTAACTTAGAAGAACATGATTTCATCTCTCTAGTAGGATTCATCGTTATTCAAGTTAATAAAAAAAACCTATTATCTGATATCCATTCAGAAGCTTCAAGTTACTATCTAATCTGCTCATATGTTTTCATTATTGCCATCATTTTGGTAAGACATCAATATAGTCTCATCTTCATTATCCTTATTGATTTCATTTATTTCTTCTATTGTTAAATCTATGTTCTCATGAATCACATCATTTATTGGTGGATTAATATCTATTTCTGGTAATTCCTCTTCCTCATCAGTAGAATCAGCATGTAGAGAATTATCCTCTTCATCAAAAAGATTAGTATCATTATCACGTATAATGAGTCTAATTTCTATTCCAGATGTTGATGTATCAGTATCTGATGCTGAATCATCAAGAGGACTTTCTTCAATCTCTCTAACAATAAACTGTTCAAACAATGACCTACCTCTAGGTTGCACATGAATGACTTGCCACCAAGGATGAGCATCTGGGTTTTTATAAAAAAATGCTTGTTCAATATGCCTAGGAAGAATATATGGTTCTTTAGTAGATCGCATTACCTTGGAAGAATCAATTGCCCAAAACCCAGATAATTCCTTTCTTATTGTAGAATTACTACCTTTATACTCCGCTCGATACCAGTCAACCTTCAAAATGACCTATCAAAATATATAACAACAAAAACATCCCATTATTAGGTGCTTAAAAAAATAACTAACTCTAAAAAAAATATATAAACTTTTTTCTACCTGTTTGAATGTACGAAATGAAATTTCGTAGATACCAACAATAGTTCCTACGTAACCAAGTTCGCTATCTATAAGGTTCGTGTCTTTTGAGCTAGCACGTGATAGTTGCTTG
Source organism: Ceratopteris richardii (assembly GCA_020310875.1). Taxonomy (NCBI): domain Eukaryota; kingdom Viridiplantae; phylum Streptophyta; class Polypodiopsida; order Polypodiales; family Pteridaceae; genus Ceratopteris; species Ceratopteris richardii. The sequence goes on from CM035420.1 coordinate 117,898,753, forward strand.
AAACAAGAAACAATACTAGAATCCTCTGTTTTACGTAAAGAATCAATGGCTTTGATTCTAATATGCTGTCCAAAAGCCCACATATTGGTGAACATTCGAGCCTGCAAAATAAATTCAATTAGTAAATAGAAACTAACATACATATATGAAAAAAATAAAATATATATTTTAATAAAATTACCTTTTGTTCACAACATATCATTAACTCTCTTTGCTCATCTGAGATTTCTTCATTATTTGCGTTGGCGCGTTGCAAACGACTATATAGCCAATCCGTGAAAGAAGGTATATCTGTAATCTCATTATTATCGAGATTACGTTTAGATCTTTTGTTTTTTCGCCTTTTACTTTGGAGACTTTGAAGTTCCTCGTACTCGTTAACGAATGCTTGCATGCATTCGCTATTATATGCTACAAAAGTAGAAACATCATTTTTTTCTTGAAATGTAAATAAGAATGGAACCCCCTTACCTGATAATACCTCATCTGTTATTTTTGAAGAAGACTCGTTGGTCCATGCACATGGAGCTTCTTCATGAACTCTTTCAAGGTACTCACTAACGTAATACATGCACTCTTCAAGCATCCAACCCTTTGCCATGGATCCTTCTGGTTTTGCTCTTTGTCGCACATAACCTTTTAGTATTCCCATAAATCGCTCGACCCAAAACATCCATCGAGTGTTGACAACACCGGCAATCTCTATCTCATCTACAAGATGGACTAGTAAATGAACTTGAATATCAAAAAATGAAGTAGGAAGTTCTTTTTCCATCAAACATAGTAGCTCTTTGCATTCACGTTTTTTTTGTGGGATCGAATTTTTATCGATCTCTTTGGATGTAATCCACCTATACAAATCATAAAAACAATTGTAAAGAAGTTAATTAAAAAATCAAAGATATCCAATATTCATACATATTAAATATAAAAGTATCATAATTACCTTATAAGTGATCCAAGACGATAGATCACATCTCGTACTCCTTTCGTTGTACATCCATCGATAACCAAAGGTAAAATATGTTTCAAAAAGTTATGCCAGTCATGGGTCTTTAATCCAGATAAGCTCTTATCATCCATCCATATCCTGTAGGAGTCTTGATCAATTGAATTCTATTGTTGATAGTCTGTATCTCTTTTGTTGTAAGTACCCAAGGACCAGATGCATAAGTCGTTTCTTGTCGATGTCTATCAAAAACTGGCCATAACTTTGGTTTGGATTTTTGATCTTTCAAATCATTCCTTGATGTTGTGGTATCTTTTAGTCCAAGAAGATGCTGCCATAGTGAATAACCAATATTTTTGAATATATGCATAGGATCAAGAAGATGACATACTTTTAACTCTTTCCAATACTCCAAAGAATACCATATTGATATGTTCTCTGTGAGTGCCAATTTCCCTTTACCTCTGTTCACATACTCATTATCTGAATCATCACTGAAGATTTCTGCTTCTGGATCTATCAGAGGTCCATCTGTCCATTTTTTATACCAATCCATAGGCGTCATAGGTTTTGGATACTGGCCTGTTTCAAGCTTTCCATTAAAATGTATCGCTTCTCTTTTAGATCTTAATGGATGATCATCAGGCAAGAATCGTCGATGTCGAAGATAAATATTTTTGTTGAGATTTTTACTATAGATTGATCTCAACCAATCACCACATTATTTACATGCATATTGAATAAAAAAATTACATCAATACCTGAACAAACGCCATATCCAGGAAAATCATGAATAGTCCAAGCCACAATACCACGAATCGTAATATGTCTTTCATTGATGCTTTTCAATATATCAATGAGATTAATACCTCTCCATAACTCTTGAAGATCGTCAATGAGAGGAGCAAGATATACATTCATATCTTTAACTTGTCTTTTGCCTAGGATTAAAAGTGAAAGCATTAAATGTTCCTTTTTAATGCTAAGATATGGCGGAAGATTGTAGTTTATGACTACCACTGGCCATGTTGACCATTTACTGGATTTCATGGAGAATGGATTAACCCCATCTAATGCAACTCCTAACTTTAGATTCTGTGGATTTTGTGCAAATTCAGGCCATGTAGAATCAATATGCTGAAAAGCAACACTATCATGAGGAATTCTGATTATTCCACCAGTACTTTTGTGATCATGTCCCCAAGTCAAAAGCTTTGATAATTCGGGGCTTTGAAACATATGTCTAATTCGTGGAGCCAATGGAAAATGTCTCAATACCTTATTCGGGATTTTACCTTCTTCACCCTTATATCGAGGAGATTGACATTTGGGACATGTCAAAGAGTCTGCATATTCACCTTTATATAAAATACAATCGTTAGGACATGCATGTATACATTGATAATCTATACCAAGATTGTTGATTATCTTCTTCATTTCATCATGTGAGGTAGGAAGAATATTTTGACTTGGTAAAAACTTTTCAGATAATAACCTGTAAGTTTATCAAAAAAAGATATATTAAAAAAGGTAAATAAATATACATACATATATACATGTAGGTTTTTATTCTTACTTTAGATAAGGTAAGAACAAGAACTTGAATTGAATAGATACTTTTTGTCCGCGCATCTTTTAAAACTATTAATGCATCTTTCAAAATATTTACGCAAAACAATCGTATCCTGTCAATTCACATATATGTTCATATAATGGTGACATGAATGAATCGCATGCACAGAGGTTAGTCAAGATAGAGCAGGATTTCTCGGGTATGCAGTAAACCTCTTGCATGTCAATGATGAGCATCTGAACTTTAGGATACAAAGTGGACTACTGTCTCTTGAGTAACCTCTGTGCATGCGACTCATCCATGTCACCATTGCGAATATTTGGAAAGATGCATTAATAGTTTTAAAAGATGCGCGGACAAAAAGTTTCCATTCAATTCAAGTTCTTGTTCTTATAACCTTATCTAAAGTAAGAATAAAAACCTACATGTATTTATATATGTTATATATTTATGCATATATATATATATATAAATAGATAGAAAATTGAAATTTATACCTTAATAGTGTCGAAACAGATATATTACTCCATCCAAAATGATTTTGAAGGTTGAGAATAAGTAAGCTCGCATTTATTCGTGTCAAATGACTTCCTTCATATACATGCTTTAGACATTCCTCTCGAAGATATTTCTCATTTTTAGAAATATCCATGCTCTCACTGTCATTTTGATACCAATCCTCAATAAAATCTGCCATGCCATCATCTTCATCATTGTCACACAAATCTTGTACTTTATCATCTTTTGAATATAGATCTTTCAACTTTGCATATTGCACATGCTTAGTTTTGTGTAGCCTCCTCATGGAAGCTTCTGATAAATGAGGTCTTATTGGTAATTGTGAATGTTGTGGACGAATATCATCAACATCATACGTTGGAATCTACACATATAAATAAAACTCATTAGTATTTCATAAATGAATAAAAATTAAACTTCAAATATAAAATTAAGTATATAACTTATTAAATATGGATAGAAAATTTTTATTCTCTCTAGCTAAAAGGTGCTCTTGGAGGTCTACGCCATCCATAATTCACTAATAGTTCATCACCAGCATGTAATGTAGTAATAGCATTGACAACTATGTATCTTGATACATCTCTACTCATGTATGGTGATTCATGACTATTTTCACGCTCCTCAAATGTGCAATTAGTCCTTGAACTATTATGTAACCCTCGACTACTATTTATTAAACCTGCTATATTTCCATGTGTGTAAGCTCTTCCATCAATATATAATCTTTCATTTTCTGCATGTAAAATCCTTCTACTAGTAAGAGATGTTGCGTTCAAGCATATTCCATAAGTACTCATGCTTTGAACATGACGTGAAAGTCGATGCCAATCTCCCCATCCATATATAGGACCACAAAATGACATAAGAGTGACTTCAGAGTTCGGAGGCACATACAAATCCTCTACAATAAAGAGACCACGACCAGCATTAGTAATAGTGGATGGAGCAATCATATAGCGATTACCCCAAAAGTTGAAAACCTCTCCATCTAAAGGAAGTGGTCCTCTATTCCATCCTCCATATCTTCTTCTATCATATGTTTGTACTAAAGAACGATCACGAGCTTGCAATGGATAATCTCCAGCCGTTTCATTCTCTAAACCAAGAGGTAGAGGATTTCTAGAAACCTCTGCTTGTAATTGATGAACAGCAAGTCCATGACGTGTACGAGGTATATTAACATTATGAGAAAAATCATCATCATCATCGAGCAAGTATTGCTGTATATCAATAATAATTTGATTTTATACATGGTTTTTAAATAAAAAATGACATTAATATATATAGAAAATACATACCCAAGCATTATCACATTGACTAGGTGATGGTGCATGCTCAAAAGTACCATACTCTGCCTCATGTTGAATACATTCCAATCGTGGTCTTCGATATGTGCCATAACAAGAGTTACACCAACATATAATATGCTCTTGATAGTAAAATTCATCATAATTCCTATCGGAGGACACATGTGAAGTCGTTGCATGGGTAGGAGGTGGTGGAGTACCCTCTGATTGATCAGAATCTGCACATCATAAGAAACATAAAAAAAATATATAAGTTATGTATCCATCAAATATAGTTAAAATTAAATATTTCATAAACTTACAATATAAAGTCGTTGCACGATGAGGAGACGGTGGTGGAGTTCCATCTGATTGATCAGAATCTACAAATAATGGTATTTGATATTAATAATTTGATTATCTACATAAATAAAAAATTCACATATACATATTTACACATACACACATATTCACATATACACATTTATACATACACACATATTCACATATACACAACACATATTATTGTGGGATAAATGCATGTATTTTGTATGAATGAGTGTATATGCATGCATGTGTGTGTACGTATATATGTGGATATGTATATGTGTGTTTATGTTATATGTATGTATATGTGTATATATATACATATATGCATGCGTATATGTTTGCATGTATATGTGTATGTGGGTATGTGTATGTGTATATGTGTGTATATATGTGTATGTATTCTGACTTTTTTTTCTGTTTGAGATTAAATTAACAGGAGATATTGTATGGTCGAAAAAAATAAGAGGCGAGCTAACATACCACCTGAGTCATGGCAGTTTTTTCGTAGACAGCTACGTCTTCAGGAGTCATTTCCTCAGCAGAAGGTACACAAATTAATAGTTTATATTTATAATTTTTAGATATTGTAGTAATTTTTTAATTTAATTTATGTATTTTTTTCCTTGAATAAACAGGCTGCTGCAAAGAAGAGAGTGGAGTCGGGCCACACATCGCACTTAGGCCAAATGGGCCATGATGGTTTTGTAGCTACGTTTGTAAGTATATGTGTTATTGTGAGTATATTTTTTATTTTAGTTAAAATGCAAGCAACTAATGTTTTTTATTTGTTTCATTGCAGCGAAAGGATTATGGCCGATATCCTACGAAACACGAGATCGAGTATGCTACACATTTTGGATATTGGCGTTTGAGCGAGTATATACAAGATCATCCTGATGCCTTTGTGAGTATTTTTAAATTTTATATAATTATTTTGTTGTTATGAATGTTTTAATTATTTTATTGATTTATGTTTGTTATATGTAATACAGGAGTATTATGGGGAGACAAATATGAATGAGGTGGAGAGACAGACACAGGAGGGATGATCTCGATCGTCACAAGGCGATCATGAGGATGAGGATGAGGAAGATCAGGATGATCATGATATTTTTGATGATGATGATGATCATGATGATGATGATCATGATGATGATGATTAAGATTTTAGTTGATTATGACATTGGATTATATGTATTTACATTGATATATATATATATATTTATCTATATATTTTTCATTTCAGTCATGTTTTGAATTGTGTGTATGGTATTAAGTAATGAAGAGTTTTGTTCTATTGATTGTTATTATTGTTTATATTAAGCATGTGTTTTAATACTTTAATTATATAATTCATTCATATGTGTGTACCTAAGTGTATATGTATGTGTGTGTATATGTATGTATGTGCATGTGTATGTGTGTGTATATGTACGTATGTGCATGTGCATGTATAAGTGTATATGTGTGTATGAGTATGTGCATGTGCATGTGTATGTGTGTATATGTATATGCATGTATATGTATAACTCTATGTGTATGTGTGTGTATGTGCATGTATATGTGTATATGTGCATGTGTATGTGTGCGTATATGTATGTATATGCATGTGCATGTATAAGTGTATATGTATGTATCAATATGTGCATGTTCTTGTGTATGTGTGTGTATATGTATAACTCTATGTGTATGTGTGTGTATGTGCATGTATATGTGTATATGTAGGTATATGCATGTGTGTGTGCTTCTTCATCATGTATAAGTGTATGAGTGCATATCAATAAGTGTGAGTATGGTATGTAATGAAAATAACACAATTCAAATGATCTACAAATAATAGAAATTGTACTTACAATTGTGATCCATAGTTTTTGCTTGGTTAGCTTCTTGAATAACCTGCAATAACGAGAGAGAAGAGAGAGAGAGAGAGAGAGAGAGAGAGAGAGAGAGAGATCTAGAGAGAGAGAGTGAGATCTAGAGAGAGAGAGAGAGAAAATTCAAAGAGAGAAAGATGTAGAAAGAGAGAAACAAAGACAGAGGGAGACAATAACAGAGAGCTTAAGCAAAACAACAATTCTGCATATACTTGCTTCAGCTCGTAAGCACAGCGCAATTGCGAACGTTGGAGAGCTCTTCGATCGGATGCGTGAAAATGCCGATTGCAGAGCCTCCAACATTTTAATTTTTGTATGTCAACAAATCGTCGTATAAGCGATGCAACGCGTCATCGTATAAGCGACATTTGCTTAGCGTCACGTATACGATGGTCTGCACCGTCGCTTATACGACGGTGTAAACCGTCGCTTATGCGACGCAAAAATATGCATCGCTTAAGCGACGCCTTTGACAAGCGTCATTTAAGCGACATTAGGCAGAAGCATCGCAAATACCGTCGTTTTTTGCATCGTATAATCGACAGTCCGCGCTCGACGATAATTCCAATGCAAGTTGCAATTTTATAGCGACGAAATTCTGTCGCGTTAACCGTCGCTACACGCCCGTATTCTTTGTAGTGTATATCTTGCAGCAAACCCAGTATTTCATGCAAGAACAAAGCACATAGAGATTCAGTATCATTTCCTGAGGGAAAAGATAATGGAGAAAGAGATAGAAATAGTATACACTCCGACAAAAGATCAAATTGCAGATATTTTGACAAAGAGCTTGGATGGAACAAAGACAAACAGATTCAAAGAGATGGCAGGTATAAAAGAAAGGAAGATATATGAAAGACCAGAAGAAGTCAAATTAGTGATTGAGGGGGAGCTGTTGAAGAAACACTCACGAATTTGACGGACAAAAAAAAAAAAGGAAGCAGAATCAGAGGAAATCAAAAGCCTTAGTGGAGGGACAAATCCACAACCGTTATGTACAGTACAAAACTCCCAGGATCAGAGTCCGTTACCCTGAATCAAACTGTACAAAGAAAGAACGTGCAAAAGAATAATAGAAGGGAAGTGCGAACAAGAACGTGCATGAGAAGAGCGTGCAATATAAATAAGAGCACATATAGAAGAAAAGAGAGAGAGAGGAGAATAGAGAATAGAGAGAGAAGAAATATAATAGATGCGCAGAGACGCAGAGATACAGATAGAAGATGCCATAGATCACGTATGTAGAAGAAGACGCCAGAGATCGCGTATGTATAGATGAATAACAGAAGCCTGAGATATCGGGTATTTATCTGAGAGAGATGGTAATAAGAAACTACTCAGTATAGGAGAGTTTCTGTAGCTTGAGCAAGAAGAGGCCAAGCTCACTTGTACACATCTTCTCTAATAGAAAACACATGTTCATGTGGATGTTTGTGCGTACTGTTTGTATGCGGAAGAAACAGAGTATGTTTTTAAAGTTAGTTAATAGTTAACATTTTCTCAGTAAACGCATTTTCGGTCAGTTGCAGTTCTTACTGTAAACGTGTTTTTCGGTAGAAGAACGAAGTAGATCTCGCAGAGTAATGCAAAGCTTTGTGTGAGAGATAGCTCATCTTGTAGCTAGACATCTCCACTTTTAGTTGATCAAAGTTTTCGGTGGAAAAGATATCTACACTTAGTACAAAGTCTGACGGAAAGAGGCCATCTGAACTAGAGGAGTTTTTTCTCTTAAACTTCAGAAAGAGTTCAGTAAGTTAAGGAAGCTTTGCGTCACTTTCTTACTTCATGTATGTTCGCTTGAAGTAATCATAAACAGAATTGAAGTTCATTCTGGTACAATTCCGGTACGATTACGGTGTCAGTCCAGTGACAGTCCAGTGAAGTTTCGGTGAAATTTTTCCAGTGAATTTAGAGCGCAGTCTTATATGTTGAGCGCTAGACTTCGCTAAGCTATTGATTGATTACAGAGGTGTTCTGAATCACTCTAGCTTAGTTCTTCTTCGGCGTGGCGGTTTCCGCAAGGCTCAGCCTTCGTCGTGTCGTCAAGGAGTGGTATCAGAGTAAAGGAAGTATACCACATTTCCGCAACACTTTAGAGGGTGATGTTCTCCCAAACTATATTAGCGGATGCAGAGTCAAGCTGTATTAGGAACCCCTCACGGAGGAAATGCTAAGTCGACTCAATACTGCTAAGCAACGTAAAGAGGAGGAAAAACGAATTCAAGAAGAAGCACAGGCAGAGGCCTTAGAGCGCATCAGACGAATGAAGTTGAGGAGACAAGGGAGGGATCAGCCTATGATTGACACTCAAGAGTCTCCAGGCTATCACATGGCCATGTGTGAGGCTTCAGGTGAACGTACCCATAAGATAGTGGATCGACGACCTTTTGTGACCCTAGAAATAGGACAAAGAGACAGCACAACAAGCGTGAGAGCTTTAATTGATTCAGGAGCAGCCACAAGTGCAGTTCGGCTTTCTTATTGCCAGTAGCTGCAATTGGAGGTAAAACCCCTAGAAGCATATCTGATAGGATTAGGAGGTGTTGAAACCCCTTGCATGGGAGAGGTGGATCTTCCCCTCTACATACAAGAGGTCCTCATGCCAGCAAAAGTGCTAGTGTGTGAAGACGAGGATCTGACCGAACCTCTTGTCTTAGGCCAAGACTGGATCTATGATCACGCAGTCAACCTCAACCTAAGAAGTGGACTTCTTCAGGCTTGGGTAGGCCAAAGCCGTCTCACGATTGAATTAGAAAATCAAGCACTCAAACCAATAGAACAGACACCAACTCCTGGTCCCTCCAGGAATCCACATGAAGATAACAATGTTGTTCTTGTCCAAACTTCTATGGTGCAGAGGATTGTCAATCTTACTGAAGGTACAAGAGCCAATAAGGAGTTCCTAACTGATCCAAAGAAGATTCTAAACGGGCAGACCGAACATCACTCGACACGAAGGAGGCCGTTGATCAAGAGGCAGGAGCGCCAACCCGTGCAACACGGAGCACCTCGTGGCGCGAAGCAGATCTGGATACGCAAGGATGGAAAACCCACCACTCTAATAGCAGACTCCCGAGGAGACAACAAACAAGCCACACCATCACAGACACAAGTGAAGGTGTACCCTAGGAAACCTCCTAGGCACACCACATCTATTTGGGTCCCTAAGCGGTCAAGGAAGGCTAGCCCCAATGCTAGACACATATGGGTGCCCAAGGCCTATTTACGAGCCCAAATAGCTCCAACTCTAGTTACTGGCATAATTCAACACTCTCAAGTCCGCTCGACTAACAACGCAGGAACTCTACCTAAAAACCACTCTGACCCACACTCAGTCACATCGAGGAATGCCTGGAAATGGGTACCCAAAAGGTCCCAAATCCATCACCACCTAGTTCATAAACCGTTGCCTATCTTTAGCTCTAAGAGCTACGAATCCCCTATCAAAGTTTGGAGACCTAAACCATGTATCAAACCCCCTGACCCAATTTTTGTAAATCCATCCACTCTGACATAGGTGCATTCCGAGTCCACTGCATAACCAAAGTAGGCATCTAGGATGATACTGACCTCTAATCATCACTCACACCTATCACAAGCACTTCATCTCTGACCACTAACCTTCGGGATTGTCATGTTAGTATTGTGAAAGGAACACCATTACATCCTGTTTCCTATGCAACACTAATGTGCCTTTCTTCTTCTAGCAGATAAGCACCCGATTCCCATGGCAGCAGTAGCAGGCACAAGCTCTCAGGCAGGCTCTGGTGCTCAAATCAATTGGGATGCCATGCCGGTGGAGGCCCCACCAACAGCTCAGCCTGAAGAGTTCGTGAATGTGCGGAGAATTCCTATTCCAGATCCACCAAATGGCCTAACCGAAAGAGTAAAAGGGCACTCTCATTGGTTCAATGAAATGCCAGGAGACTTGGGAGACGCAGATCATATATGGGAGTCCAAGATGGAGTGTGGAGGAGTGTGGTGGACCTTCCAGTTCTTTTCAAGAGAATTCGAAACCTTACAGAATGCAGCTCCACTTCAAGATATCTGGCAAAAAGCAGGATTACAAACTTATTTTAGTGCAGCTCTGCCTAAACCCGATTTCCTCAGGTGCTACTACCTAATTGCCACACTGAAGCCAACAGGTGATAAAGATCATTCAAGCACATTCTGGGTGCCCTCCTTGTCAAATCTAGAGGAAATGAGGAAGTTCGAATTGAATGTTACTTTAATCAGGGAAGCACTTCAGATGTATGGCACGCATGTACCTTCTGATCGTGACCCCTTGATACCTGAGTCGATGAAAAGCAACAGAATCAAGAAGCTAAAAGAAATGTGTGCCCTCACCCCCAACATCGCCATACCATTGTGGATGTGCCTCCAACACTTCGCATTCCCAGCTCAGGACCGTTTCACCCAACCTCACAAGAAAATATGGTATGGGCTATATCTAGCAGAGACTGGAAGCTTGCCCATTAAGATGTCTGTATGGATCTTGGACCAAGTGTATGAAGCAGGCAAGCGGGGTGTGAGGAAGCCTACTTTACACGGCTGTTGTGCACTTACAAGGATTATCTATCGATGTCTTGCATATGATGTGCCGGTTGCCAGAGCCCTAAAATATTCACAGCTGGAGTTTTTCAAAGGGCGGAAGTCAGGGAGCCAACCTGCGAAACGGATGCGTGGATCCCTCTCCCAGGTAATGATCCCTCACGAGGCCACAACCGAAGCTTCCCCCAAAGAAGAAGCCCAGGTCACACCGGTCACGATCCATCTTCAAGGAGTTCAAGCAAGGGATGTGGTACAACCCACTCCATCCGCCCCTCCACTACCTATCGATGTAGAGTTTGCATCTATGGCCAACTTCACAGAAGATCCAAACTTTGATTTTGAAAGATTCCTGCAGACGGCCCACTTGTCGGACAGTGAAGGTTTCCCTGACAATGACGATCCAGGAGCATCATTCCAAAGAGAACTGCCACAGGGCGAAGCAAGCAGAGTACATGGGGAAGAGGTGGCACAACATCCTCATGACCCAAACACACAAGTTCAGGAAGGTGCACAAAGAAATGAACCAGAAGACAGTGAAGAGGAAGCCCCTGCCTATACCGCAGAACTCAAAAGACTATACCGGACAATCAAGCAGGTGCAGAGGAGACACAAGATGTCAGAAGAAGCGAATCGAGCCTAGTAAACCACATGTTGCAATCGGAGAACATCGACCCACATTTTGTAGAATCGTTGAACCTTTTGGCGGACACATGTGGCATCGGGAAGCCATGAGAACATTGGTCTATCAGGCAAAGCCTACTTATGATCAAAGAAGGATAGATACAAGGCCACGGAGGGGAAAGATGATTCAAATGGAGGTATCTACCGTATTGCCTAGTTCAACAACAGAAGATGTTCATATGGTTAGCCCTAGTCCCAGTGACGAACCAGATGTAAATACACATTCACCACCTTCGCCATCACCTCCCAGCCAGCCTTCAGAACCCTTTTCCACGAGTCTTTCTGAACAACCGATATCCACCCATGGTGAAACCAATGTACACACCTCCTTTTCTACAGCCTTCCCTTTACCCACAGCCATCACTTCTGCCCAAATTTTTGAACCCCACGCAGGTCATCCTGCCACCGATCAAACCATAATAGGTCACCCCTCTTATCTCCCCACCCTGGGACAACCACTTGCCACTAGCCAAACCTTATCCCAACCTTTTCCATTCACCCACACAGTTCCTTCCTCCCAACCCCTACCCACTGTACCCCTATTAACCCCCTCAGGCTCAACCCAAGTCACACAACCGTCATTCTGGACAAACCTTGTAAATATACTCCAACAGGTGGAGAATTATAATAAAAAGTCCCTTCCCCAACCCCACTCCCCCACATTCACTGCCACCACTAACACACCACCTATCGTTCCCGTATTCACAATTCACTCTTCACACACTATCACATCCGATCCCATGGATATTTCACCATCCACAGGAGCACCCATCGCCACGTCTGTTCCACCATCATCACATCTCACTTCACTCATAGGCACATCATCCACTTTTCCCTTCCCCATTTCCTGACCCTTTGCATGTTCCACCTCTACCCATGCATCCACATCATTTAGTAGTGCACTAGACACCATGGTTGAAGCGGCCACTCAGCTTAAGCAAGAGTATAAGCTATTAGAAGAAAATAACACAGAGCTGTGCAATCTCTCGGCTCAACTCCAGGCACGAGTCGATGCCTTGGAACTAGGTAATACAACACTACAACACCAGGTGACTGACCTCCAACAATCGAAGACAGAACTCGAAGCTAAGTATGCAGAGACAGGCAAAGCTATGGAGGAACAACTCAGAGAACAAATGGGCCGCAATGCGAGACTTCAACGCAACATGGCTCTACTACGTCGCCATCTAGCAGCGGCTCAAGAAGAGAATAGAAGGCTACAACAAAAAAACCAGGAGAACCTAGAAGCGGCCATGGAAAACACCCCGGGAGCACCTATAGACCCTGCAAAATTCTAGGTTGTCCCATCAGAGCATATTCAACAGGTTTTAGAAGGTTATGCGACCCTCCTGGAGGCCTATGATCAGTTGGCAGACCAGATAAAGGAACTACGAGGATCAAAAGTACCAACAACACACCCACCCACACCTAAAGAGACGGTCGAGGCCGCTACTTCGCCAGAACCTGAACCTTCAACCAACAGTGAGGTACTTGAGCTACGACAACAAGTTGCAGAACTAAAAATCAAGTTGTTACAGTATGAACGACCTCCCTCTCCACCTGATCAAACCATAGAAGAAGAAACAGTAGTCATTCCAGTGGAGGAGACATTTGAAGACAATTGTGAGCCTCAACCCCTTCCAGGAGGCAGAATTACGGAGGAAGGCCAAGACACATATGAGGAGCCCCCATCGGCATGGATGAAGTAGGTAGAGGAGATGGGCCACACTCACGAAGAGCGCGTAGCAACTCAAATGCTGACCATGAAAAATTGAGGAGTCTATACTCAAGTCTGAATATTTCTCGCACTTGGCTCCTAGGCGGTTGATACCTAGCTCAGAGTTACAATATAAACCTTATTTTGTATTATTGGCAGACTACAATGCTGAGATCAAACGCATAACCAACAAGTATCCCTCTTTCGCAACATAGTTCGAACCCGAGGACATCCCAGAAGCCGCCAAAAAAGGGGCCATATTCTAGCCCATATGGAGACAAAAGTTACTGGAGACCTATCCGGAAATGTTACGAACATGGGATCATGCTCCCATGCATCTGAAATATAACCCATGCTTTGGACCGGTACAAAGAAGACGCTCCTAGAAAGCATTCGCCATCAAGGTTCAGAACAATGTGAATTGCAAACAGTGGCTGAACTACCCCAAAATCGAACCACCAACAGGCCCACCTACAACAGCGTACATGATGGCTACCATCCGATATTGGCTTCCACGCCTCCACTCCATGCCAGATGTAGCTGCACAGATGCTACTCAAGATATTTGATATGATGCAGGTTGTGTTCAAAACCTTCCGCAATGTATGTAACATTCAGCCTCCGATTCCCGGCTTCATCAATGGCAATTACGACCTCCTGTATGATATGAGCACAACCCCAAGCATACGAGTTGCTTATGCATGGAACGCACGCATCAGATATCTCCCTGCTTGCTATAAGCAAACCTTTGACGACATGTTCACCACGGGATTTTGGGAAGCACATTCAGAGGTATTTGCACCACGACCAACCCACCTGCTGCAACTATTTGCGTGCGAGCAAACAATGCATTCAGAGCTCTACACTACACCACAGCCTAACATGCCTGGAGCCGTGAATTGGGATGCCCTCCAAAGCGATTTGGTCCGGGGACTACGTATAAAAGAACAAGACTTGGCAACCGACCTCCTGCAGAAGTACATCGATCAAACAGTGGAGCAGAGGTCTGTCAGAGGCGACAGACACTAGGGGGGGAGAGTGTTGGCAGTATATGAGAAGAGGCAAGTACGAGCATACAAGCAGATCTAGCACTAAGGCAACCCTTTATTTTTTTCAAAACCCTTACACCATTTAAAAGTGATTCTCATCACTAAGAACCCCTGTAAATACCATTTTCACCTTTTTGTAGCTCCATTTTGTACAAGCCGAGGAGTCCTCGAGCTTGAGGAGCCTTAGAAGTAGTTGCCTACCAATTTTCGTATTTTTTAGACCTCGTTTGAGCCCTCAAATAAGCCTTGGAACCTAATCTTTAACTAGGCCGGACACTAGGTCTGGACAGGGCCAAAGCTAGTCAAAAACTATAAATAGAGCTAGAGAGCTCATTTTTGGGCTAGCTTCTTGTAGTTTTGAGCTTGTATGAGAACTTGGTTGCAATAGAAGTGATTCCATCATCCTACTCTCTTTGTTCTTGCCGTGTGTGCGCGTGTGTGTGTATGTGTGTGCATGTTAGTGTGCTTCTCACTCACACATTTGTGCCTTCACTTGCTCGAGGTCTTCATACCATCCTCATGTCTTCCCAGATTGACATTAAAGGAGGTGCTACTCATCACTGAGCTACACCTTCTTTTGCAAGTAACGCAAACTATTGAAGTTCAAGTGATCAAAATGACCATCCTAATGAGCAACAAAGTATGAACAATGAAGGCATTCAAGTTAGCCCTCTTGTATCCATGCAATACAAACCATTACATAATGTACCAAACATCATGATAATATCACTGTTGTTGAAATCATGAACCATGCACTTATCATCAACAAAGTGTAGATGAAGTTTAGCTTTGGGAATCAACAAAACTAAAATTAAGTTCTTCCTGATACGAGGTATATACAATGCATTTTTCAAGAGAATCACATCTCCATTTGCAACCATAAGCTCAATTTCTTTTACTCCAATGATAGAATAAGAAGCATTGTTTGCACACACCACATGTCTTCCTTTGGATGCATCTTTTAATGATGCAAAAAAACTCTTGTGTGAAATTATGTGCTTTGAAGCACTAGTAAGAGTCAATCCGAATTAGCCTCACTCACAACCATACATTTAGAATGCAAAGATGCATATTAATGAAATGTAACAACACATGCCCAAAAATATTGAGCCATGTTAGCTTCATCATTCTTTGCATTTGAAGAATTTTTAGCGATCAACATGCTAAATTCCTTCTTCTTTTCATTGTGCTTAGCAAGCTTTCTACACTCATTAGTAGTATGATTAGCCTTTCGACAATATTTGCATCTTTTCTGGTTTTGCAAATCAACATCATTAGAGGAATGAGTGGAAGAGGAAGGTTGATGCTTTGGTTTTTATGAACCCAAGTTAAATCATACTTACTTTTCGCCTTTTGTGAGATAGCAAGTGCTTGCATTCCCTCAATCAAACCACTCCTATTCACTCTAGATTGTTGTTCTTGCAAAAGAAGAGACAAACCTCATCAAATGCATACATATTAGGATTCTTTTTTGCAACCATATGGAATGTAGTGACAAAGCTTTGAAAATATTTTGATAGTACTTTCACCAATGTAGAGATGAGTGATGCATCTGAAATAATCTCATCTATGTTTGCCAATTACTCTTTCAAGTCCTTGATGCATGTCACATACACATCCACAAAATCATTTTCATCCATACATACATCCTCAAGTTGCTTCCTCAAGTATGCAACACATGCTTGATTATGCATGACATAAAAAGAAGCAAGAGTGTCCCATGCATGTCTTGATGTAGAACATGAATCAATGTGTGGAACTATATGACACTTCATAGAAGGTGCAATCAAAAGATCACAGATAGATTTGGTAGCTCATACAATAGAAATTTCAATCTAAAGAGGTCAAGGTATTCAAACTTTTTCACAACAACAGATGTCCTCAAAGACAAAAAACTCTTATGATAAAGCAATATATACAATGGCAACCTAAAACCAAGTGGGAAACTATGGATTTTCAAGCCATTGGCATCCTCTACATCAATACAAAACATGCTAGATACTCTAAGATTTTCTTTGGAGAGAGAATTTATGTCATATCTAGAGAAATTTTAGTTTAAGAAGACCAGCCTCTTCATGTAATAAACGTGTGTTTATTGCACAATCATACCTTTTGCACCATTTTTTAGTTTTTTTGCATCAAGTAAGAATTCAATCTAAGGTAACATTACATGGCCACTGTTGCTCTAGCACAATGGTGAGAACCACGTTAAGAAGCTCCACCTCCTTAATGTCAATCCGCGGAAGAGATAGGAGTGATATGAAGATCGTGAATGTGAGATGAAGTGAGAGTGAAGGTGAGAAGCATAGAAATGCACACACACATACACACACACTACGAAGAGACAAGCAAGACACAATGGAAGGTGAGAAATCAACTCTATTACTCAAGAACACTATTACAAGCTCAAAAGAACTCTAACCTCAAACAAGCTAACCTCAAAAATGAGCTCTCTAGCTCTTTTTATAGTTTCTAGACTAGTTTTGATCGGTTTCACATCTAGTGACCGGCATAGTTAAAAATTAGGTCCTAGAGGCTATTTGGAAGGGTAAACGGTGTCTAAAAATAACGAAAATTGATACGCTTGTTCTACCTAAGCTCCTCAAGCTCGAGGACTCCTCGGCTTGTAGAAAATGGAGTTGGAACTTAAGAAAAGGGTTTTTCTATGTTACATATGTTACATTAGTGATGAAAATCACTGTTGGAGGTCTTTGAAAGGTATTTCTAAAACATGATTCTTTGAAAAAAGATTCCACTGGCTCACTACTCTGTCGTTACATGCTTCCGCGTCGTCTGTGCCTCTGGCTGCTTCCAACACCCCCCTCCCTCTCGCTTCTGTCGTCCCTGACAGAACCTTGTTGTGAGGTCTGTCGGATATAGTTCTGTAGGAGGTCTTGAGCGAGGGTGTGCTCGGAGATACGAATGCCTCGGGCCAGGCCGGCCTCGAGTTTCTCCCAGTCTATTGGTTGCGGTTCTTCCGGTGGCGGGAGCTGATAATGTGTGGAATAGACCATTCGTTCACAGGCAAATAAGTGTAATAAATGTGTAGGCCTACTTATGAATACCTCTGAATGGTATTCCCAGAAGTCGGTTGTGAACATCTCTTCGAATGTCTGGTTGTAGCACGTCGGTAGGTACTTTATTCTGCAATGCCAGGCATAACACACCCGTAGCGATGGCGTTGTACTCATATCATATACCAGATCGAAATTGCCATGCTCAAAGCTCGGGGTGTTTACATGAGGTGCCTTGACGCGTCGGAAGACTTTAAAAATCATTTGCATCATGTCAAAGATTTTGACAGTCATGTGCGCCGCTATATCATCCATATGCTTTAATCTAGGGAGCCAATGGCGAATTGTAGCCATCATGTAGCCTATAGTTGGTAATTCGATGGGTGGCTTAAAATAGGGGTAATTCAACCAGTCCTGGCACTGCTTATTGTTTTGTACCTTAATAGCAAAGGCTGTCCAGGAGCGGCATCGTGGTACTGGTCCCCAACATGGGTTGTACTTTAAATGCAAAGGTGCCTTTACCCATGTACTCATCATTTCTGGATACTTCTGTAGTAAATCTTTTCGCCACTCTAGTTGATATATCTCTCCTTGCTGTGCCTCAAGTGGTAGATCGGCCTCCTCGAATTGAGTCGCATGCGATGGTTTCTTACCTGTTACTTTCTCAATGGCTAACTGGTATTCAGCCATTAACATAAAATACGGTTTATACTGTAGCTCATGCCGAGATATGTATCGTCGTAGGGCCAAATGAGCAAAGAATGGAGACTGTAAAATTCTTTCTTCTATCATCGCCATGGCATGTAATTGTGCCTCTACTCTAGCTGAGTGTGTTGTCCCAAGTTCCTCAATAGTCTTCATCCACGCGGGGGTCGGGAGTTCGTAAGTCATCTGGCCTTCGGCCGTGACACGTCCACCTGGGATGGGTTGTGGCTCGTATGCCTCTTCAAACGTTTCCTCCACCGGGATGGTGATAGTTTCTTCCTCATCTAGAAGCTCAGGTGGGGAATCTGGCCTTGGTGGTGCTTCATATACTGCAATCCTTGATTCAAGGTTTGATACCTGGGCCCGTAATGCGTTGAGTTCCTCTAAGATGTCAGGAGGGGGGTCCACAGGTGCTGGTATGTCTTGGTGTGCCAGTGCTCGTAACTGGAGTAATTTATGATCTTCTTTGAGTTTCTGTAACTCCTCGTTCATGCGGTCGTATTCATCTAGCAGTCTTACATGATCTTCTAGCAGCATCCTCATCGAGTCTGAGGGAATGGCTTTGAACCGACTAGGACTCAAAGGTTTGTCTGGGTGGTCAAGAGCTGCTTCTAAGTTTTCTCGGTTCTGATCCTGTAAGCGCTGGTTTTCCTCCTTTGCTGCTTCTAGATGTCTTATGAGTAAGCCCATGTTTCGTGTTAGCGTTGCATTGCGAACTGTTTGGGCTCTTAATAAGTTATCCAGGTCAGCAGTGGCTTCTTTAGCGTTTTCTTCACTTTCTAGTTCCAATTTGTGATATGCCTCGCGTAATTCCTGGTATCGAGTGTTCAGAGAGGCATTCCCAATAGACAATAAATTAAGCTGCGACTGTAAGTCATTGGTTGTCCTCTGCAGCTGCTGGTAATTATCGCCAAGAGATGTGAACTCATCTCTTACTTGCGTCATACACATGAACATCTGTCGAAATGCATTATCTACAGTGGGTGATAGTATTAATGAGGTGCTAAATGAAGATGCAGTGGGTGTAGATGCAACGGGAATGGGGAATGGGGATGGGAAGGTGGATGTTGTGGTGATTGTGGAAAATTGGGAGGTGCCTAAATATGTTTGTGCTGTGAGTGAAGTGAGTGATGGTGCAGTGGGTGGTGAGATGTCCATGTCATTGGACGTGTCCAGTGCGGTGACTGTGAATATGGGTGTGACTGTGGGTGCGTGTGCTGGTGTAAATACGGGATTTACAAAGGTTGAGGAGTAATTTACAGGGGGGCTAGCTGGGGTAGCTTGGTGGAAAGGGGAAATAGGGGTTACAGTGGGTCGGGGAGGTGAGATGGGGGAGAAGGTTAATGGCGGTGGGAATGGGAAAAAGGGTCTTGGAGTTGTGGGGAAGGATGGAAAAGCTGGATGGGGGAATGGGTTGAATGGAAAGGTGGATGTGTGAGGGGGTAGACTAGGTCTAATGGGTGCAGGAATTGTGGGCTGAGTGGTCGTAAAGACGATTTCTGCTACGCCACCGGCGAATGAAGATGTTGGTCTGGGGGGAGGAGGGTGAAGAGGGGAGGTTGAATGGACGGGCGGTGATGGGGGAGCGGTTGGGGTGGTTGGTACTTCAGTGACTACTGAGGTATGTACAGTTGTAGCGCGGGGTGGGGAATCTACAAGGATGGTTTCTGCTGCCAACGAACTTTCGGGGACGAGGCGTGCCTCCCTGGCTTGTTCTGAAGACTGTGCTCCTGTTGGTACACGAATGTATTCGCCGGGCTTGGAAAGTAGTCGCACTCTGCGGGGGTCAAACTATGGTAGTGGCTTTCTTTGCAAGTATCTGAGTGCTTCATTGGAGCCTACTAATTTGACTAACTCGCGGAATCCTTTGATGTATGCATCTTCGAATCCGCCTGTGACAAGTTCCTGTTCTATTATGGCTTGACTCTCTTCCTCGGTCATTTTTTTGCATGCCCAAACTTTTTCCATAGTTCTATACAGCTTCTTAATAGCCAGTGTGTAAGCTGCTGCTTCGTAAGTTTCATCTTCATGGGTACTTGTATCACCATGTGTGTCTGTTTGTTGGCCTTGGCCATCTGTCTGTTCATGCTCTTGGGATTCGTGAGTGCCCTGGCTGGCTTCGTCATCACCTTCATCGTCATCGATAGCTGTTCTTTCATCATCAGAGCTAGACACAATCTGTCCTTGTGGCTGATCCCTGGGTGTGGTAGGGTAGCTAGGTCTTTCATATTCTTGAGAAAACAATTGTCCTTCTGAAAATTGGAACTCATTGGAGAACACATCGGGCATTTCAAAATCAAAAGTTGGATCCAGTGTTGCTGTTTGTTCTGCTTCTAAATAAGGTAATGGAAAAGAGAAAGCTTCTGCACCAATAGTGGTGGGAATTTCAGCTATCGTGGTTGTAGGTTCTGGGGTTGTGGCTGCTTGAGGTTCAACAATACTGGTGGTGCCCTCCGCCTTAACTGGTCTTGATAACCGTATACGAATTGGTGGTACCGTGGGAGTGGCTGTTGTTGGTGACTGCTCTGGAGATGGTTGTGGCGAGGGTGATTCTAGGACTTGTAAGCATGGGATAGTGCCTCTCATCCGCTTTCCGGCTCTACCTTTGCTAGGCTTTCTAGCCTTCTTAGTGGTCCCTTTGAATGCTTTCGGTTCCTCACTTGTCATGGCATGCTCAATCGGTAAGTCATACGCCAAGCACATATATATAATTCTCGTAAGAGCACAACATTCATTGATGACCTTCTTTCGCTCCCACCTATGTTGTGCTAAGTACAACTAATCAATTATCCAGCTTGCAAGGTCTACTGTTTGAGGGCCAGTGCATGCTAAATATAATCCAAACCAGATTCTTTTGTGGGGCATGGTAAAACGATCCTGAGCTGGGAAAGCAAAATGCTGCATGCATATCCACAGAGGCTTGGAAAGCTCAGGGGTTATAGCTGAAATATCCTCCCACTTAGTTACGTCACCCCGTTTCATCTGCTCTGGGACTAGCCGTTCTCTCTCCGTCGGAGTGTGTGTTCCATGTATTTTGAGAGCTGCGTGAATTAAATCTTTAGACAAATAAAACCTTCTGAATGGAGGGTCATTTACCAAGGATGGTAACATGAATGTTTCGGGTAGATCCTTGTTCTCTGAAGCTGTCAAGGTGGTTACTAGGTAAAAGCATCTATAAAAATCGGGTTTAGGGAGAGGGTCACTAAAGTATTCTGTAAATCCCACTCGTGCCCAAACGTGCGTTAAATCTTGTGTATTTTGCAGTCCTTCAAATTCTCTTGAAAAGAACTGGTACTTGGTCCATGTGCGCAAATCAATTGCCAAATTTGCCTCAAATATGAAATTAGCGTCTGCTAAGGGTCCTGCTAGGCCTTGAAACCAGTGAGAATTACGATGAATCTTCTCAGTGTATCCTCTAGGAGGATCGTCTATTGGCATGGGTCCTGGAAAACCTTGAAACTCTGGAGGTTGCACCGTCGGATAAGATTTCGCGAGTAATTCTCCAATATGGGCCATTGGTGTGCTTGGGCCAGCTTTTGGTGGTCCTTCTTCGGTTTGCATGATGACTGACGAGCTAATGGAAAAGATCTGCTACAAAAGATTAGCACATTAGTATGGAAATTAATTATGATCCCAATAAAGTGAGACCGCAATCCCTTTCCATAACCGATGTATAACCCGTGTAGCCAGGTGTTGTGAGGTGGTTAATGGAATGATTATTTGCAAAACTAATGCAGGTCTCTAGACGCCTACATGGTCAGATTATGCATACATTTCTTGATGAGCTTTTATCATGCATGATGTGGGGTTATGGTGTGTGAATTTATACAAGGTTTGGTTGAGGGTGAATTATTACAAGGGTGGAGTTTAAACGGGATGGGAGAATTGTTAGATAATGGGGTACAAGAAGACGTCTGGATACGTTTCGGTATCCATTTCCTAAGAGTCCTTGGGTGGGTGGTGTGGTTCTGCTGAGGTACAAAAAGTGGTATCGGGTTTGGTGGTATTGAAGGATGAAAAGATTTCTGAGGGGTATATATTACATGGCTAGAGGGTTGGGCTATAATACATTGTTTGGGTACCCAAATCTGGATGGGTGTGGGTCGATTGATAAGATACTTCTTGGCAATCCAAATCTGTCGAGTATTTGGACTTGTAGAAGAAGATCGAGGGGACTTTGAATGCTGACTCTGCTTTTTTTGAAACTTTGTCCTGTTCTTGTCTGCAGTGTTGCCAATAGGTTGTGGCTGTTGTCCTTTTGGCACCCATATTTGTCTCGTGCCACTTGTTCTGTGATTTTGATACTGCTGCTGTCTTTGCCTTATATGGTGATGTCGTCGGTCTTGGTTCCTCTGTTGTGGATGACTCCTTCGTGGTTGGGTTTGAGAGGTCCATTGGACGCTCTGCTTTGGAAAAGAAGGAAGATCCAACACTTGCATGACCTGCCCATTAGGAAGTGATTCGTTCTTTATCTTTAATCTAGGCCAGCCCGCAGCAAGTTTGGAAGGATGAGCACCGCAGGGTGTTGTGCTCATTTGGCCGCTGATGCAACCCACCTGACCGCTGATTGTGTCCATCTGCCCTAGGGGTTGGGTAGCTGCCCCTTCTAGTTTACAGGAAGCCCCAGGGAAGATCTCCTGTCGTCCTTCTGATTGACAATTGTCTATAGCCAAGCCCGAGTGGGTTGGTGTAGACGTAACGTGATTGATCTGACCCAAGATCTTCCGGTCTTCCATCGCATGTATTTCATAGGGTCTAGGGTTACAAACCTCAGTCGGAATGCCATTAGGGAATTCAAGCGGTATCACTCGCTTCTGTTCTAAGGTTCCAATATGTAACGAGCCTTGTCTAAGAGTTAGGTCCACTGAGTGATCGTATAGCCAATCTTGGCCAAGGATTAGGGGTTCTATCAAGTCGTCATCATGGCACACTAGCAGCTTCGCTGTCATGGTCACATCCTTAATGAGGATAGGAAGGTCCACCTCACCCATGCAAGGGGTTTCCATGCCTCCTAGCCCTATGAGGTATGCCTCAATTGGCCGCATTTCTATTCCTGAATCCTTATAGTGGGACCATCTAATCGCACTAGTCGCAGCACCTGAGTCAATTAAAGCCCTGAGCTCTTGGCAAGGGTTGTCGTGCTCTAGCCTAACTGTAATGAATGGTCTCCTATCCACTATACTAGGATGAGTGGTTGACTTTACTTGACACATGGCCATGGGATATCTGGGTGTAGTTTCCAGATGGTTATAATGTTCTCTCCCTAGTCCTTGTCTTATTAACTTTATGCGCTTAATGCGTTCGATAGGTTCTGCCTTAGCTTCAGCTCGTATTCTATTTTCTTCCTCTTTACGCTTCTTTGCCAACGTGAGTCGTCTAAGCATATCCTCCGTAAGAGGTTCCTGATATAACCTGACTCTACAGCCACTAATATAATTAGGCATTATGTTTCCTTCTAAGGTGGCTAACTGTACTGCTCCACTTGTCGAGAGTCTGTTAATGATCATAGGTCCATAACCTCGCTTTTCTAACTTCCGTGCGTGTTGTTTCAGCGTATATACTAGAACTAAATCTCCTTCTTTTAGGCCTTTATCTTTCACATGTGCATCAAAATATGCTTTCTGTCGCTTCTTCGCTGCATATATTCCTGCTGCTGCCTTTAGCCTGGTTTCTCCTAATCGTTCCAAGTCCATTATTCTTGTTGATAATTCATGGCCGGTCCACTGATGTTCTTGTGCAACCTCAAGGGTCGGTATCAAGAAGTCCAAAGGAAGCACAACATTCTGACCAAAAACCATCTGAAAGGGAGTGGCATTGAGTACGGTCTTGTAGGCCACTCGATATGCCCAAACAGCGTGGTGTAACTGTTTGTCCCAATCTGAACGTTTGTTGTTCACGAGTTTTGTCAGTACGTTACAAAGGATCTTATTAGTGCTTTCAGCCTGACCATTGGCCTGAGGATGATATGGTGCGGATTTCTTGTGAATCACCATAAAATCCTGTAACAAATATTCAATGACTTGGTTTAGAAAGTGAGTTCCACGATCGCTCACTAACTCAATAGGCAATCCATATCTTGTAAAGACATTTTCAAATAAGAATTTTGCAATTGTGTGTGCATCATTCTTTTTTGTGGCTTTTGCCTCTACCCATTTCGTAAGATAATCTCTGGCAACAATAATGTATTCCGCATGTGTACCTTTTGCAGGGGGGTTAATGGGTCCTACAAAGTCTATACCCCGCTTAGAAAATGCACGTGCGCCCATCATGGGTTTCAATGGCATTTCATCTCTGCGAGTAGGAAACTGAGTTCTTTGGCACACATCACATCTCTTAACATAAGTATGAGCATCCATGTGAAGAGTAGGCCACCATAATCCTGCAAAGAGGATGGCTTTGATTATCCTATCGGGTCCAAAATGACCTCCTGCAACACCTTGGTGTGCAGTCTCTAGTATGCTCAGATAATCGCTTTCATGAACACATTGTCTTAGATATCCATCTCGTCCTCTTTTGTATAGATTATCGCCAATAAGTGAATAGTCTTGAGCTTCCTGCTCCAGACTACATTGTCGAGCTAAGGTCATTCCTTGAGGGAATGTGTTCGTCCTCAAGTATGTCACTAAAGGTTCACTCCAGTCTGGTGTGAGAGACACGTGATATAACGTAGCCTGCTCTACTGGTGGTCTTCCACAACAAACATGGCATTCTTTACACAACTTGTAGACATCTGCTTCCATTGAAGGCCAATATACTCCTAGTCTATGCAGAGTCTATAATGTTCGATGTTTCAAATGATGTTGCTTTAATGCACATACGTGTGCTAATTGCAACCAATTCGCGTGTTCTGATTCATCTACACAACAAGCAAGAATCTTTTGATTATCCTGTTTATATATGCTTCCTGCTAAGATTTGGTATCTCTGAGACTTGGTAATCTCTCCTTCTTTGATCTTTATCCTAGGGTTCTTGGGTCCGTATGTCAGGATAGGGACTATAGACTTAGCCCATTCTGGTGCTATCTCAAGATTAAACAAATATGCATCTGGTAGATCATCCATTACTCCTTGAGGAGCTTCTCCTGATGTTAATCTTGAAAGGTGGTCAGCTCTAAGATGTGTCTTTCCTTTCCTGACTACTACTTCAAAATCGTACTCCATGAGTAATAGAAACCAACGTATTAGTCGTCCCGTGTTACATGGTTTGTTGACTAGGTACAATAGGGCTTGATGATCTGTAAAGAACTTGAATTTGTTGGCCAACAAGTAGTGCCTAAACTTCTTTACTGCGTAGATCATCCCTAATCCTTCTCGTTCCGTCGTGGTGTAATTTCTTTCTGCTGCGTTCAATTGTCTGCTCGCATAAGCTATGGGGAGATCTATGTTACCTTCACTCGTGGGTTGTGCTAACACACATCCTATGGCGTAATTGGATGCATCCACATGTACATGGAATGGCTTACTCCAATCTGGGTTAGTCAATATAGGTGCTGAGCACAAGCGTCGTTTAATTTCGTTGAATGAATTCTCACATTCTTCTGTCCATTCAAAATTGGTTAAAAGAGAGTACAATGGCTTGGCTATGATTGCATACATGTGTATGAATCTCCTATAATAACCGCAATGGCCCATAAATGCCTGTACCTCTTTCACATTAGTTGGTCTAGGTAATTCTGCAATTACCTTCACCTTTTCTTCATCCGTAGAGATTCCATTTTTTGACACAATGTGTCCTAGAATTTTGTCTTGTCTGACCATGAAAACACATTTTTCTGGGTTCAAACAAACCTGATATTCTCGACATTTGTCAAATATTTGTCTTAACTCTGGGATATGCATCTGTCTTACATTAGAATGAGCACATATGTCATCGACATAAACTTCCAAAATCTTGCGTAAGAATTCCTTAAAAACATGACACATGAGTCGCTAGAAAGTGGCGGGTGCATTTGTTAAGCCAAATGGCATTACACGAAATGCAAATATGCCCCATTCAGTGGCAAAAGCCGTCTTGTGTTGATCTTTTGGAGCAATGGCTACTTGATTATAGCCTGAAAATCCATCAAGAAAGCTGTAAACTTCTTTGCCCGCAACTCTTTCCAATAGATGTTTTGTGATAGGAAGACGATAACTGTCTCTAATCGTGGCGGCATTAACTTTTTTAAGGTTAATACACACACGCAATTTTCCATTCTTCTTGGGCACTACCACAATGGGGGATACCCATTCGGTATGCTCAATTTCGTTAATGAATCCTGCTTCTATCAGCCGATCTATCTCCTCTTTAATCTTCGCAACGTAGTTATCATTGTACGTGTATGGTTTCTGTTTCGTAGGTTTTGCATCTGGAGTCATAGGGATTCTATGAGAACATATATCTGGATCTACTCCTTTCAAATCTTTGTAACTCCAAGCAAACACATCTCTATATTCGCGCAATAGGGCAACTAATACTTCTTCTTCTTCCTCCGTCAAATCATGCCCTATGTATGTACATTTTTCTTCTTCTCCTTCTATGGCTACTATTATTTTCTTGGTTTTCTCTTGGTTATCATATACTTGTCCGTCATTCGCCTTCCTATTAGGCATTCGTACCATGATTCTTCTATCTTCGATTTCATATTTCTTGAAATTCTCTCGTACTTCAAATAAAGATTCTTCTTTTTCTGACATGGTTTCTTTCTTCTTTCTTTTCTTGCCTTCACTTTTGCTAGTCACTTGAGTGGCTATTCTCACGTCATTCATAACTTCCTCGTGTCTCTGAGGGTGAGTCTCTACTTCGTAGAAATATTCTTCCTCTGATGCAAAGGGTGGGTCCATGATAATTGACTCTAAATCGAAATCGCTTGCATCCTCAAATGCATCAGTGTTAGGTTCACACTCTTCTAAAATTGCATCACACATGATTGGCTCTATCGTGAAAACTGAAATGTCATAGCCATCCTCGTCACAGTGGGGTGTCCATTGTTCTTCATTGATGGCTACATCCATGGTTGCTAGGATTTCTGCCCAACCATGGGGTTCAAACTCTTCGTCAGGGAATACTACAGGTGCGTAAGCTGGATCTTGAAGGGTTCGTGGATGTTGTTCTGCACCTAAGGTTCTTGCTTCTAATCTTTCTTCCTCTTGTTGTGCAACTTTACCCATCCATAAATGAGTATCCTCGTGCAACCAAGAAGGATCTGATTCTAATGAGTGCACAGATTCTGTTTCTACTTGTGTCTTATGGATGGTATTCCATTGTATTGGGGGTACGTCTCTATGTGAATAGTCTTTAAGATTGACTTTGGTAGTCACTCCTAAATGTTGCAAGTACAACAAATTAGTTCCCCAATCTTGTACAATTTGCAACTGACGCATGAATGGTCGTCCCAATATTATCTCATAAGCATGGTTTTTACTAAAATCACAAATGGCAAAGGTATGCTCAAATTCTACACCACAAGTGGTGAGAAATATTCCTTCTAGTAAGCCTAATGGTTTTTCTATGTGTCCGTCAGCCATTTGTAGCTTCATCCTGGTAGGTTTGAGTGCTGGCTTACCCCAACATTTCCATAAAGCGGTGGTAGCGATGGCTACTCCGGCTCCTGAATCTAAGATGGCTTTCGTGGTGTAGCCCTGATGGGTTATCGGAAGATAAGTGTTACCTTCCTCTCCTTCGCTTACATCTCCAATCTTTTCCATGGGTATCTCTGGTACCTTATTTTGTGATCCTATTTGTGAGGGAGTAGTAGCAAGCTCGGGGAATTGATTTGCTACATGCTTCCACAATTCTGGTTTTACCTTTAACAACTCCTCTAGAGTGAGATTACACTATACCTTACTGTTCTTGATCACTTCTGTGTTTCTAGGGATTACTGATTCTTCATTCCTCACTATTATCGTGGGTGCTCTCATATTAATAGACTTTGCTTCCCAAGGTCCTGTGAACTGAGGTAATTCTTGTAAAGAATTAGATTCAAAGCATGTGTGTTCACTCAGTTGTTCTTCCTCTACATCATCATATATAGAGGGGATGTCTTGGGGAAATTGCTCCTGCAAATCATCTATTTCTTGAATGGGAGGATGAGTTCCTTGTTCTTTTCTCCATTTCTCTTCTTGGATTTCTCTCAAAAATTCATGTGAGTACCTATGTATAGAAGACAAATTGTCTTGACTTTCTGTATTGGGTACTTGAGACAGGGATGGTGCATTCCTTTCCTGTGTCTCTGGGATGCTAGGGTTCCTATGCTGATCCTTTTTCTCTTTGCTTTCAATCAAATATTATAGTCTCTCCATTAGTCCTTGAAAGTGTAACTCCGGTTTTGCCATGTTATTCCAATTAAGATATCTAGAGGCTTCGAACAAAGCTTGTGCTAATTCTACCATCTTCATGCAGAGTTTAGTTCTCTCCATTTCTAGATCAGCTCAAGGGTAGTTCTTACTCATTTCAGCTACTTGAGGTCACTCTTTTAATCTAGCCTGATATGCACGAAACATCATGTCTAGATTCTCTGGTATGGGTTCCGCTAAAACTGATCCTGATTTCTGAGCTGGATTCTCTTGATTCAATTCCTGCGAAGTCAATTCTAGGATTTTGGCTCTAGATTCCTTTAAACTTCCTTCCAACTTAGTTATCTTTTTACTCCATTTTCTCTTAATTCTTTCTCTATAATCTTTCCAAGATTTTGTCTTTTTACTGCTAGATTTTGCAACTTCACTAGTTCCGGCTACTTTCTCCTGATTAAGCTATTGGTTCTGTAAGATTGCTTGGGCTCTTGTTATAGCTTGGATAGGCACGTATGTAGGGTTGGATCCATCTGCGTTGTTTACAATACCTATCACGTTGATTGGTGTCACATTCGAAGCATTAACTTGGTTCTTAGGACAATCTTTGATTATGTGCTCTTTACCACAATCGGCACAAAAGCCTTGGATGTTATAGTACTGTGATTGTCCTGCTATCGGAGGACGTGGACAATCCTTTATGAAGTGATCTCCTTGGCACCTAAAGCATGGTCCTCTAGGGACCTGTGGTCTCTGTTGTCTCAATTGGGGCCGTGGATTTGGGTTTGTGTACATCACATGAGCGTAGTCGGGCTCCCAACTAGGTTCCACTGGTGGACTATCATAATGATATGTCTCCACATGTTTTGGTGACTCCGTGTAATATGCGGGTGGACTATCTACATGCGTAGATTCAAAACTGTTTGAGTTTGGGTCACTCTCTGTGATCAAAGGTGAAGAAGGCACTAAGGCCCTACTTAGGTTCTCTTCTGCAACAGCATATTTGACTGAGATGACATTCGCTGGTGGTGGTGGCTGCTAAGCTAAGACAGGTTGAGGTCTCTGTTCAGCCTGGTATGGGTAGTTCTGAGAAGGCCTATAGTAATAAGGCTGATCATTGTAATGGCCTTGATACCTACCTGGCTGCTGCTATGCTTGTGGGTAGTTCTGTCTCACAGTTTGTTTGTTGTATGGGCAGTCTTGAGCCGTATGATTTGTGTATCTTCTCTCAATTGTACAATATTGGCCACTAGGGTTGGCTTGAGGTTGTGGTGCATTGGGACACACATTTGCCATATGATCACCACCACATGTGTAACAACGCTTGTTCATTAGTACCCTAGGTTTACTAGAAACTCCTAGTTTCTGGGCCACTTTCTCTGCTAGGTCCTCTATCGAACTAGACAATTTTGTGGATGCTAGAGATAAACAGTCTGAGTCCTTATAGACCTTTGAGAGTTCCAACTCGTCTCCTAAGTTGTCCTCAATGTCTATACAAATTCTTATACATTGCTCTAGCGTTCTGGGTTCTTTTAGGTACACATAGGAGCGTAGTTTAGAGCTCAACAAGCCATCTAGGAACAATGACACTTGCTTGGCTTGTGAGGGTAGCTCTTGCATTGGACATCATTCAACATATTGTCTAAACCTACGTCCTGCGAGTCTAACTGTTTCTTGAGGCGTCTGTTTGAAGCTATGAATCAACGAAGACGTGTCATGTCTAATCCCACTTTTAGAGAATTCAGTGATGAATGACTCTAAAAAGTGATGGATGTCCCTAAATTGCCTTTGTTGCAATGGTTGGAACCAAGTTAAAGCTGTATTCTTTAACGTTAGTCCAAATGCGTTGTATTGCGTGAACATGTCTTCGACTTGTTCTGCTCTTAGTACTTGCTTGAATTTTGTGACATGGTCATAGGGATCTCCTGTCCCATCAAAGTAATTTTTCATGAATTTCACTAATTGTGTGGGTCTCAGTATTCTTGCGTGAGCACGTGGTCTAGGTAGAGGAAAATCATCTCTACCACCTGGTATTCCATGATCTCTTTGTCTATCTGCTCTATTAGTGTCTGTGGTTGTTCTATCTCTCCCTACGGGATGAGTGAAGCTTACTTCGGGTCTTTCTTTATTCTTTTCTCTTTGATTTCCAAGGGCTGATGATGTTCCTACCCCTTGTTGACTTGTATTCATGTTCGTTCTAGATGGAGGGAATACCAATTCACCTCTCCATGTGTATGTGTTTTTAGCGTGGTCAGGCACCACAAAGACTCTTTCTGAAGTCTCATCCAGGTATACAACCTTTCCAGGTGTATCCGGGTCCTTAAACTCGTATATTGTGATGATACCTACCTCACTAAGTAGTTCTGTCTTGTATCTCCAAAAGGCTTCATTAGTTTCTTTATTTACAAACAACTCTATGCTTCTGTTGTCCTGAGGGATCCATTCCGGGATTAGTACTCGTGTCAGTACAGATTTCCCTCTAGGTGTTCTAGGCTCTTCTAGAGGTTCTTTTCCTTGAGATTTAGTTTCCGTCTCTAATTGAATTACACCAAACTCGTTCGTATTGTTTGGCTGCGTACTTAAGATGTACATCGTTCCTTCCTTGTCTATGTACACGTCTCTCTTGAATTTCACCACTAGACGTTCCAATCCAATGGGTTGATCGGGGTTGTGCATTTGCACCACTTGCCTTCGCAAACCATCCTCATAGATGCGAGCACCTAATCGGTTGGTTCGGAGAAACTCTAGTTGAGTCCTATAGGGTCCTTATGGTTTTTCTAAGTATGCTACATTTGACCCTACTTCTGGTCTATCTGTGCTAAATGCCATTTCTGATCCGCTGGTGTCTGAGCTCTCGTAGGGGTAATTACTATTCAATTGCTGAGCCCACGATCGAGCAGTAGTTCTTACACTTGCCTCTGATGATCTAAGGCTTCGTCGGTCTGACTTACCTATATGTTTGCCCGATCTAAGGTTCATTAATTTTCTTCCTTGCACACTCAGTACACGCTCAGATTGTCAATGATTCTTTGTTATTACTGTCTTGACTCTTTTTGGATTTCTTTAGATTCTTGTCTTAATGTATGCGTCAGGAATTCGACTTTCCGTGGTACTTTGAGTTCTCGTTCCGTCAGACTTATGTTTTTTCCTTTAGGTTTTCGTGTCACACACCTTTACTTTGGTCTTAGACTTGATAAATTTAATTCTCTTGAACTTGAGGCGTTCCTATCGTCTTGAATCCACAATGCTACCGTTTATTCTAAGCTAAGAATTGACTGAGGGGGTTGAGTAATCTTCCAACCTCGAGTCAGCTTTTCTGGTTGCTTTGATGCCCAAGAAGCCGCGCTTCCCAAGCTTTATGCCCTTCCTGCCATGCTTTGGTTGCCTTTGATTGCCCTTGCTAGACCTGGAAAAATCCAAGATTAAACCGATTCACAGTTGGATGATCAAGCACTTGAGTGTATACACCTTTTAAGACCCTTCCCTTTTGCCCAACTTTTCAATGCTTGCCCCCTGGCTTCCTAGTACCAAACTAGGTGAACCTCAAAATAGTTTATCTAAAAATAGACGTATCCTTTAAGAAAAAAAATTTGAGGTCACGTAGTACTCGTCAAGAGCTTTCTAATGAGCTATTAAGCTCAAAAAACGGACTTCGGATGAAAAAGTTATGACCGTTCAGGCCCTGGGGGGTAAAAACTGACAAACAGGTTTTTCTCCAAATATGAGCTAAGGGGTCTCGTATGAGTATAATCACCCAAAAATTTCCCAAAAATAACCCCAAAATTGGCCAAAAAATGAAACCCTAAAATTTGCGATGGGGGTGCACAATCGCGATGGTCTGAGATGATCGCGATGGTCTGAGATGATCGCGATGGTCTGGGACCGTCGCGATGGTCCAGGCGACCCATCACGATGGCGTGAAGGTGAACCGTCGCGATGGTCCAAAAGTGAATCGTCGTGATGGTCCAAAAGTGAGCGATCGCGATGGCTCGATCAGGCGGACAATCGCGATGGCGTCAGTCAACGATCAACGTGAACAATCGCGATGGTCCAAAAGTGAACCGTCGCGATGGTCACAGACGCGATGGCTTGAGCCAATCGCGATGGTCCAACTTACCACGTGGCACCGTCGGCGCGATGGCGTGAGCCAATCGCGATGGTGTGGGGTCAACCGAACAGTCGCGATGGTCCACGAATCGTCGCGATGGTCCAAATGAACCGTCATGATGGCGTGAGACCGTTGCGATGGTCCGGCCGAGCCGTCGCGATGGCGTGAGCCTATCGCGATGGTGTGACACAATCGCGATGGTCTGAGACCGTCGCGATGGTCCGAGACCGTCGCGATGGTCCGAGACCGTCGCGATGGTCCACGAAAGTATGATTTTTTGCAATGCAAGTATAGATTCCTAGAGGCGCAAGTGTGCTCTACACGCTGGTGTGGTCGCCTTCTTCAAATTCCGAACTTTGCAGACCATCGCGATGGTTTGACACAGTCGGAAATTTCTGACAGAAACTGAAAATTTTACCTTTTCCAAGCTTTCCTGATGCACTGGAGCTCTGTACCTGCAAGAAAACTCAAGAAAACAAAAGTACACACAAGCACAAAAGCTCTATCTCACTCTCTCGCATGCACAAATGAGGGGAAATGAGGAGAATGGGTGGATACGGTGAATTTTCTGATTTTTTTGGAGATGAAGATAATGATGCGGTGATGAAGATGGAGTGTCGGGGAGTTGAAAAACACTAAAAACTAAGTAAAAACAACAACAAAAACTGAAATTTTTACCTTCCAACGCTACTTCTTGCTATACTTTTACCATCACACATTCGTCGTAGACTCGATCCCCGGCAACGGCGCCAAATTTGGTGTTGCTCTAGCACAATGGTGAGAACCACGTTAAGAAGCTCCACCTCCTTAATGTCAATCCGCGGAAGAGATAGGAGTGATATGAAGATCGTGAATGTGAGATGAAGTGAGAGTGAAGGTGAGAAGCATAGAAATGCACACACATATACACACACACTACGAAGAGACAAGCAAGACACAATGGAAGGTGAGAAATCAACTCTATTACTCAAGAACACTATTACAAGCTCAAAAGAACTCTAACCTCAAACAAGCTAACCTCAAAAATGAGCTCTCTAGCTCTTTTTATAGTTTCTAGACTAGTTTTGACCGGTTTCACATCTAGTGACTGACATAGTTAAAAATTAGGTCCTAGAGGCTATTTGGAAGGGTAAACGGTGTCTAAAAATAACGAAAATTGATACGCTTGTTCTACCTAAGCTCCTCAAGCTCGAGGACTCCTCGGCTTGCACAAAATGGAGCTGGAACTTAAGAAAAGGGTTTTTCTATGTTACATATGTTACATTAGTGATGAAAATCACTGTTGGAGGTCTTTGAAAGGTATTTCTAAAACATGATTCTTTGAAAAAAGATTCCACTGGCTCACTGCTCCGTCGTTACATGCTTCCGCGTCGTCTGTGCCTCTGGCTGCTTCCAACAGCCACTTATTATAAAAAATTGTAATATTCCATACACGATAGAGATATGTTGTAAGGATAGGTCAAAAAACACCTGTATAGTTTGTTTTTTCTACTAATGTTTTCTTTCAGTGTT
The DNA here is from genome assembly GCA_020310875.1 of Ceratopteris richardii. Classification (NCBI taxonomy): domain Eukaryota; kingdom Viridiplantae; phylum Streptophyta; class Polypodiopsida; order Polypodiales; family Pteridaceae; genus Ceratopteris; species Ceratopteris richardii. The sequence continues at coordinate 117,932,888 of CM035420.1, forward strand.
CAGTAATCCATGTTAAAGAGACTCGATGCACATGTGGCTATTGACGAACATCAACAAGTAAGAGGATTCAAGACTTTAAAGTTCACAAATTGAGGATCTAATGGGAAAAAGAAAAATAGAGGCCATTGCAACTCACAACCAATCGGAAAAATTTGAGGAGCTCAATGTTCTTCTCAACCTTAGTCTCTTTGCTCACATATCATGTATCAATCATCAAAATAAAAATGGATGTGGAAATCAAATGACTCTTTTGATGCACCCATTTGTTCTTGTGCACTTCAAGTATGCATAAATAGGGTCATATCACATGTATATAAGTCAAAAATTTCTCATTTTGAGAGGTTTATGTCATTTGGAATGGAGAAATAACTTGAAGAAGTGAAGTCCTATAAATCTTGTTTCTTGACCTCATTTATTAGTTAGTATATGAACAATGTCTACCCCTCATGATTATATGTACTAATGCACATTTTGTAAGGCTCCCATTATGAGGAGAAGCCAAGTGTGCATTACACAATTGATGGAAATCGCAACTTCCATGTTGGATGGTCAAATTGGACCATCTAAGGTATTGTAAAGAAAGGGAGTTACCAAGGTCCCCAATTGTGAAATCTGAGGCAGCGAGAAGCAGCCCCAATTGGGGTCCAAAGCAGCCAGGGATCCTCTTGACTAGGGGGTCCCTAGGGTCCTCCTCTAGTGGTCCCCAATGTGATGGTAAAGGCTATATTCCATGGAGTGTTCTCTATCAAAGTTAGAAATCATTCCTATTTGTTAGGTCAATTGAATTGGCCTAAGGTGCATATGGGGATTACGTGGGTCGTGGCCATCCACATTCTATCGCCTATGTATAATTGTCCATGGAAGGCCACATCTCCCCATTAACCTATATGTACATGACTTTTGCACTACCCCAAACATCAAATTGAGCTAGCATACCTCTACCTTGTAACTCTCTATCTAGAGTTGTCTAGATCACCATTCAAGCTCTACCGTGAGAGTGCACAGGTGGACAACACCATAATCCGTGTTATTGCTATTAGTAGCAAAATTTTGAGATTCTACTATATCTGTTATCTTCTCTATTATTGCTCCTATGTTCTCTTGTGTAACTAATTTCTTACATGGTATAAGAGTTGTTAGGTATCTATTAGTAGAGATGAGTACTTTTCAAACTTGAAAGTATATTTATATTATCTACATAGTGCATGAATGATGGATTCATCTTCTAGTGTTGGTGCATCTTCTAATGTTATTGTTGTAATGATTCACATTCATCCACCCCTATTCACTGAAGGGAAGCTTGATGGAACAAATTACACACTCTAGAAGTTCAAATTTTCTACAATTTTGGACTTTTATGAGTTGTTGGATAATGTCATGAGGTCAATAGCACCTAATCCAGAACCAATTCCAATGGAAGATCCATCAAATTCTCGAGTGATGATCCAACATGATTCAGGTTTTCTTCAGGCTTGGAAGAGGAGGAATGCACATACATTATGTGCCATTGTTACAAGTGCAAATGATTTTGTGTTTACTCTAGTTCAACACACCACTAAAGCACATGAAGCTTGGGGCATATTGGATTGCCAATATGAGATAAAAAATCACACACAAATTCAAAACCTTGAGAATGAGTTAGTGAATGAGAAGCACTCTAATTGAAAGAAGGCAGAAGACTTCATCAAGTGAATCAAACATTTACAAGATCAACAGGTTACTATTTGGTGTTTTGATAACATCTGAATAGCTACCTCACATGTGTGTTTGAATTATTCTTGTAAAATTTGATGGGCTCGTAACTGCCCTTAAGAATCAAGTTAAACCTTCATCTCTTAATTTTTAAGAGTTTTCTGTAATGCTTGTCGAGGAAGAAATGTGTTTGAAGAATAAGAAAGGTTCAAATGATGCAACATTTTCAACAAATGCAAAGGGTAGAGGCTCTTCTGATACTTCAAAAAATAATAAGTTCACTTGAAACTATTTTTATTGCGAAAAGAAGGGCCATGCCATTTAGGATTGTAAGAAGAAGCAAGTTGATAAGAGAAAGGGTACTCTAAAATCCAGATGGAAGAATAGGGAATCGACGAATAAAACAAAACTTGAACTATGGGTTGCTATAGAGGAGGTATGTACATTTGTCCAAACTCGTGTGGATGAACCTCAGATATTAGATAGTGGAGCACCTTGCCACATGACCAGTAAGAAGGGCTGATATAGTTCCTTAACGCCTCTACATGAACCCATCAATGTTGTGGTTTTGAATGACTCCAAATGTCTAGCGAAAGGAATAGGAACCATCTATTTTGTTGATGCCATTGGTGTTGAGAGAAAACTCAATGATATTTTGTAAGATGTTCTTGTAGTAAAAAGAAATTTATTATCAATTTCTTCCATAAAAGATCGTGGTCTTAAAGTAAATTTCAAAAAGGATGGTGCATATTTTCTCATGGAACATGTAATACTATAGGAGGAGTAAAAGAGATAACTTGTACGAGTTAAGCACCCTCATTGCTATAGAGGACAAAGACACGAGTAGAATTTGGCATAATGTTTTCACAAAGGGATGCAAAGAAAATGAATAGTTGCACATTTACGTGCATTTTTACATTTGTAGGAACCATGTGAAGCTTGCATGATGGGCAAGCAAGAAAAGAAGGCATTTCCAAAAGAGACTAGCAATTGAGCTGAAGCTCTTCTAGAGTTGGTACATGCTAATCTCTGTGGTAAAATGTCTACTCCTACTTTGGGAGGATCTCTCTGATTTTTGTTGATAGTTGATGGTAATAGTAGAAAGATGTGGGTGCATTTTAAGTGGGAGAAGGTTGATGCATTTGAAAAATTTTAAATGTGACACAAGATTGTTCAAAATGAAACAAGTAGGAAACTAAAAAAGTTCCATACTAATCGAGGAGGAGAATTCTTATAAACGAAATTCAACAACTACTATAATGCTCATGGAATTAAGAGGCCGCTTACCACAACTCACACACCTCAACAGAATGGTGTTGTTGAGAGATGAAACATGATAGTAGTTGAGACGGCCCACTACATGCTGAAAGCTCAAGATATGCCTAGTTCATTTTGGGAAGAAGCAATTAATATGTGTGTGTACATTTTGAATAGACGCTACACAAAGGCATTGCAAGCATCACTCCTCAAGAAGTGTAGTCTGGTAAAAAGCCTTGAGTTATGCATTTCAAAATTTTTGGATGTTTTTCTAATGCACATATAGCTAAATAAAAAAGAAGTAAGTTAGGATAAAAAGCAGAAAATGTGTCTTTTTAGGATATAGTGAAGAGTCTAAAGCATATAGAGTTTGGGATCCAAAGGCAAAGAAGATTATTGTCAGCCATGATGTGGTATTTGATGAGTGACCACACCTGGTGGATAGCAAAGGTAAACCCACTATCACATCAATTGAAGAAATAACTCACCTTCTTCCTTCCCACAGACAAGTCAAGATTGATGATGAGGAGACATCAGATAATGACATTACTCCACCAAAAATCCAATTGGTTGTTGCTGAATAGTGTAAGCCACTACCAAAACTGGGCATAACAGCTCTTTGATGACTGTTTGAGAGTTATCTTTAGATGGGTTGCATAGATCAAAGAGGATTGAGGAGAAACAAAGAGCCTTCTGTCATATTGTTAATATGGCTCTTATGGCTAAAATCATGGGATCAATAAAAGAATCCACAACTATAGATGAAGCACTCAAAGATCCTAAGTGGAAAGAAGCAACGAAGGCTGAGTATGATAGCATACTAAAGAATGAAAATTGACAATTGAGGTTAATGCCTAACTCTCCATCCACAATCACTCTCGCAATCTTAGTACCATTGATGCTCATAGTTAACCTAGGATCCTTATATTTGATTAGAACTGTTGAGGAGACGAGTTTTTAGATGTAGGTGGAAGGCATGGGAAAGTGGGAGGAAATAGAGAGAGGAGCCTACCTACCACTTATAGTGAGGTTAGGATTCAGATCATTAATAGAGGCAATCACCTCACTTATTGATACATACTCTATAGAATCGTAACTGCTATGAGTGTCCTAGGTTGTTTAACACTAGCATGGAAGTGGCATAGATCTTCTTTGGATTGTGCATAGGCCTTGTCTATACAATATTCTAGGAAAGTACCACATAAGGTATCCTCAATAGTAACATTGATCATATGCAAAGGGAACGATTTACTTGAACTTCTAATGGAGGAAGATTCCTTTGGAAAATCCTTTGTGTAGTGATCATTTGAGTCTGGACAACTTTTGCAAGGAGGTGCATCCTCTTGCAATGAGCACTTGCTTTGGAAATGCACATAATGGCACTTCCAAAAACACGTAATGGGTCGAGGAGGGTGATTTTCTTGAGGTCTTCTTCTTAGTCTCCATGGTAGGAAGCCTTATTGGTGTATTGAACTTCTAGAGCTTTCAAGAAATAACAACCTTTGGCTTCGTGGTCATCTTTACTGCAAAATTGGCATGGTACATGCCTAGGACACTCCTGCATAGTGTGCCCTTAGTCAGTGCAAAGTGAACACCACTCCCGGTTCGCTGGCCTGGTGGTTGGGCCTCTCGCCTCTTGAGGCGGGGGTGAGGGTTCAACCCCTGCCAGCAACATGTAGGGACATATAAATTCCAGGAACTGATGTATGTGGCTGTTGGCCACCGTTTGACCATCCCCGCGGTAGTTGTGACCGCCATTTAACCCAGTTGTAAACCCTTGTTCTTGTGGGATAAGGGGGGTCCCATGGGTACTATGCCCTTCCTTGTACAGTTGTAATTTCAAAGTTAAAGTCCGGGGGAGTAGGCCTCGGCCGAACCTCCATTTAAAAAAAAAAAATGTACCTCCTTTAAGGTTTTGAATTCATCCATTTCTTACCTTATTTGTGCTAGATCATTTGAGTCTTGTCAGAGGCTACTTTGCTCTTCCTCGAAGACCTTTTGTAGCTTGAGAGCCTACAACTCTGATTACATCTAAGAAATGTATTCATCAATTGAGGAAGTACTCTTCTTGTGGTACGATATAGCCAAACATCCACAAATGGATGGCCAAACAAAACACCCTGACCAAATCCTTGAAGATTCCCTTCGTGCATATGAATGAACAACAAAATACATGGGAAGTGTACATACTATAAAGTTTTGATCTTATAATGCCTAGTAGTCTTCCATCTGATATAGTCCAAATATTTACAGGGTTTCAACAAAAGGGCTTCTTATGTATCAGGAGTCTAATATGAGAGGCTACAAGCTACAAATATATTTGTTTGAGGAGTTGAATGATACACTTAAGCTTGCTAAGGATTTACTAGAACTAGAGCTAGAGCTCATGTTGAGCCTTGAAGGAGAATATCAGCTTTGAGGTAAGGGAGCAAGCCTATTATGGTGTCTCACCAAGGGCATGGTGAAGGGATTTTTTTTTTAAGTGTCCCCTAAGTATTGTGGCCCTTTCACAATACTTAAGAGAGTAGGGAATATGTCATTTTTTCTCCAACTTTTGGATAATAGTTACATAATCTAGTCTTTCATGTGCACTTGTGAAAGAGAAACTTGAGAGAATATGATAACCTCATTCCATGTAGGAAGGTTGTAGAGACTATTTATGATCATTTTATTCCACATGAACCAAAGATAATTCTAGGCACTTTAAAAAAATGAACTATAAATCCCTTGTATAAGGAATGCCTAGTAAAGTGCAATGATAGTTCAAAGGATAATCTTACACGGGAGAATGTAAATACCATTTAGACGCAATTTCCCAACGTCTAGTTACTTTTCGAAATGCTTTTTAAGGAGATGGATACGAGGAAGCATGACAATGTGCATGGGGTTCAATGGGAGCAACAATTTTGATATCTTCTTATACACCTTCCAATACCATTTTTGAGAAAAAAATTGGACTTCCAAGGAAGGAAATTGTCATAAACTAATATATACAGAGGCCCAGTAAAGTAGCTAAGAAAGAGTGGTGTGGTCTAGATATAACTACGGACCAAATATAGGGTGTGATCTCTATAATTAGAAAAAGAGATTGATGGCCATGTACTTGATGGTTGCATGGTAGGGAGGAGAACTCTCAAAAACATCTCATGTATGTGTTATTATTGGTTGTTGAGATTGAAAGGTAAAATATTTCATAGATGTTGTGGTTCATTTGGTAGTCCAAAAACACTCCAATATTTCATAGGAGAGTTATCTTCTTCTTCTCAAGACTCTTGTATCATTTTTAGAGAAATATTTGATTTGACAACTCAAACTGCTTTTTCAAACGCTTGATCAACTTTATTGATCATTACTTTGTCCGCCTTTTTAAGTGTCATGCCACAATAACTATTTTAATAACATCAATCGGAGCATGTTTTCTATAAGTAGAAATAGTAAAACTATGTTAACAAAAAAAAAAATCCATTATGTATCTATGTACGTGTGTGTATGTATATATATGCATGTCCCTATGTCTACATGAATGTATCATGTAGGTATGTGTGTATGTGTATGTAGTATGGATGTATGCACGTGTGTGTATGTATGTATGTATATGCCTACATAGAATGTATCTATTTGTATGTATGCATGTGTGAAGCTATGCTTACATACACGTGTGTATGCATGTACAATGAATATATGTATGCATGCTATATCTACGCACTTAGTTAAGCAGTATGTATGTATGTATAATATATATTTCTCAACGTATGTACGATAACTAACTAATTAACTATAAAAATAGCAATGTTAAATAAAAATAAATTAATTAATTAGCAAACTTAAACATATTTATAAGAAGTATGTAATATATGTGTGTATACATATATGTGCATGTATGTGTTTACTTGCCATGTGTACATGTGAATGTATGTGTTTGCTTGTGATGTGTATGTGTGACAAAGAGAGAGAAAAACCAAGAGAAACAATAGCAAGAAGAGGGAGATCGGAAGAGAGAGAGAGAGTGAGAGAGAGATTTGGACATGAGTGGGAGAGAAGGGGGCTCATCATAAACTCATCTATCATATTTTATTTTGTATAGGTGCAAATGGATCTAACAAGATCAATGAAGTATCCCCTCCCCACTCTATGCCCTCCAATTCTAGGTTTGGTTGTATCCCCTCTATGCCATCATAAATCATTGGTTTAGTTGTAGTGTCCCAAATATGTGTGATTTCAAAAGAGACCCTCCATAACAAAAGCATTCGGACATACTTAATCTTAGGTACATCATAATGGAACTTCCAACCTCCCAATGTGCTTCATCAATATCATGCATGCATCTTCTTACCACTCCTAATAAACAAGATATGTATACTCTAGAGGAAACCATCACATACAAAGGTGATGTACAACAAACTTATGCATGAAGAATATCACTCATACAAGTGCTATGATATTTATCTTTTTCATAATCAACTTTGACTTTTTTTTTGAAGGTTGATCTTTGACTTATTCTTTTCATTAGGTTTAAAACTTGAAAGAACAACTCACACACTCAAGAGATTCTTTTTACCTCCCACTTTCAAAGCCTAGCATTGGGCTGATATGTGGGTGTTGAAATTTGGATATTTCGCCCAGGGTATGGTGTATTTACTACTACAACATGCATCTCGACAACTTTGATGAGCTTATTTTTGGTAACTAGTGGAATAATAAGTGACTTTCATTAGCCATTTCTTGGGTATTAAGGATCCATAAGCTTGTCATTGCCATGGAGCATTTCATATAAAAGAGGAAAAAGCGCCCTACATGTGTCACTGTGGTTATCTAACACTTGTAAAGTTACCAACATGACATGTGCTATATTAGGGGAGGCCCCTAAACTAATTGTAGAAAGAGATATGATGGGGGAGCTCATTAGCAAACATACTCTAAACATCAATTCTATTTTTAAGGTTTTCCAAGAATCAATCCCATCTTCAACCATACGATATCTTTAATTCCACAAGCGCACACGTTAGTCATAATATATCATTTGAATTTAGCTTTTATTTTGATGGTCGTTGATGAGCCCATGAGAGTTCATGATTATAAGGCCCACTACTCGGTTGCCCAAATGTTTTTTCAAAGGGGAGCTCGATCTTATGTTCTACATACCCCTAGGCTTGAATTGATTGAAAGTGTGCTTGTACAATAAAGGTCGTAACATCCATGGGAAACATTTGTTATTATATTTTGCTAGTGATGTGTATGAACACATTTATGATTGTCAAAACATTTTTTCCCCTCTTTATGAGGTCCCCTAGATTGTATATATGCCAATAAGCCTAACATGCTACATATATTTGTACATTCACTTGATAATACACTCAGTGTTATGCTCCAAGCTTCTTCTTCTTCCTTCTCATTCTATTTTTGTGCTTTATCAATCCCCAAAATCAAGAAGTTGTTATCAAATCGGGTTTTTTCTTCCAGAGACATGTCACCAAAACACCTCTACTCATAGTCTCATAGTGCTGGGGAAATTGGTGAGCATATGTGTATACTTCAAAACTATTATTTTAAGGGATTTTGATGCAACTTAAAAATTAACTTGAGACTTTTTTGCCTCTAAAAGCACTGTTGTAATGACTCTTGGAGTTAGACGTCTGCGGAAGCACACGAACAACACAAGGAAGAAGAAGAAGCTTGGAGCACAACACACAATACAAAATTTATTACCACTAGAAGGTACAATGACAAATAACTTGTTAGGGCTATATGTGTGTTAAACGTGTTATTGTTTAATCGTTACTCTACTTCCAACTCAAACACTTCACGTTCAACCGGTTCCTAATCTTCCTAACAGCAATCGTTTTCTTAGCCACGTGGGTTCTTGGGAGTGGTAGGGGTCTGTTAGACAGAGGCCCTGTACTATTTTCCCAATTTAACACACAATCTTAATGTCATCCTATTCTTAGCTCAATGTCCATCCATGAACAACGAAAGACTGTTCAGTGTATTAGAATTAGAACTTCAGGACTGAGGGTAGCAATCCGGTTACTTAATTTATGCGCAAAATATACTTCAATAACAATGTCACCTCATTCGTACTTCGTCAGGATAGATAGGTATACCAACCAGACATTATATCTTAAAGTTACGCGGACTCGAACAATCAATCCTCTCGTAATAAATAGCTAACCATAAACCAACGATATCCTACCTGCATTCAGACCATTACAACTACTAGTCTACTCGTAGTTGGAATAAACAGCAAATATAGGTTACAGTATCGAATTCGGTCGCTTACAGGAACGCTACAGACAATTAGTGCGGGATTACTCTTCGCGCTACCTACTTCGCCGAAGAACTTCTAATACACACCGCACTTGATCACGTTCAGAGACACACTCAATCATCACCAAACAGACTCGCAACACAATACAATTGATTCGTAACTCTGTACTAAGGTGAGGATAATCGGCTAGCCAGAGTACAGACGGAGCAGAACAGGCAGAACTTATCTTTTCAACAGCATACACGCACACACAATGCGTTACAGCACTCTCAACGAGACTTAATCAAACAACACACTACAATTCCCACAAACGGACTGCTGCCGCTCTTTTTCTCATTGCCTTAAATAGAGGATTTTTTACAAGGGTGCGCACTTCTGCAGTTACCTGCGCGTTTCCTGAAAGATTCTTTTTTCATTTAAGCTCCCTGTCCTCGTACTTTTGTCCTTGTTCGGCGGCCGTCAGCACTTTTACATTTAAGGCACCTGTCCGGGTTCATGTGTCCTGGTTCGGCGGCCCTTCTAACACTGGCACGCACGGTGGACTCGAGTCCGCAGGTGCATTACTGACTTCAGCATCCTTTTGCGTTGCCTGTAGGCCTATTCTAGAGTTTGGCTCCTGAATTATTTCTGACCGTACTTGTTCAAGTGGAGGAACAAGTATAGCCAGCCATCTCCTGCGAAAAAGTGTCCAAATATTTTGAACATGACTATCCAATTGCTGTTTTAATAAGTCTATGTCCACATTTGTCATTAATGTGGCATTCAGTTCTACGCCCTCATCTTTTAATATCTGTCGTTCGAACTCCTGCAAAACCTGTATTCTGGACTGCAAAATTTCATTTTCGGATTGCAGGTTAGCATTCAGGGTAGAAAAACTTGACATTTCGGCTTGAATCTGTGTTTGGATAGTTTGCTGCCACTGATTAAATTCTTGAAGACACTTTTTTGCATGGATCAATTCTGCCGTTAGTTGCCGGTTGTTACTCTGTAACGCCTGTAGTAAAGCTTCTTTGTCGTCCAATTCCTTTTGCATCTGTGTCATTCTATCTAGTAATGAATTGGACTTAGTCATCGTAGCGAATAGTAATTCGTTTTTGTGCTGAAGCGCTTGTTCTTGTTGCCGCAAATATTGAGAAACTTCTTGTAGTTTGTTTTGCATCCCGATCATAAAATCGGGTTGGAGATCGTCCGGTAATTGCTCTGGACTGGCAGTTGGCAAGTTGTCTGCCATCCTTCGTTTAATTGACAGCCGAAACGGCGTCCCTACGGTCTGGTTCTGTGCGCTATTACCTGTGTGGAAGAAATATGCAGACAAGGTGGAGACTTGGTCTGCTTCCTCAGGCTCTGTTTGGTGTCCTGTGTCTATCCTATCACGTTCACCGGAATAAAAATGGGGGGACTAGTGTAGCTTCTCATCCTTCACTGATTGGACAAAATCAAATATAGCAGCTAAATAGGCTGCTAGTCTGCTGTTGGTGTGGGATCTTCGCTTATCCCCGACAATGATTTGTGTGTAGAGGTGGTTATACAGCCAGTGTGTCCAGCTAATCCGACCTCCTCCTTCGGCATGTACTAATGGTGAAAAATTTTCTCTTGACATTAAATCGAATTTAACTAGGAAACAGAGCTTCTCTAAGTACCACTTAAATTGTTCTCGACGCTGATATGTGGCATTTTTCAACATGTAATACCGTCTGGGGCCTTCACAGTCGCCAAATTCATTTCTCAAATCTTCATTCGAACATTTAGGATATCGGGCATCGTCATACAGTGGCAGTTTAAATATAGCTGAGACTAACTGTGGTGAAAATTGTACCTGATTTAGAATGAAGCCTTTTGTTTGTCGCATGCTATATAATTGATTCTCTGCATCGTCATTAGCGATCCACTGCTCCCATGGTAATTGAGCAAACTGGATGAGTCCTATCCTCCGTAGCCAGTTCTCATTCCTTCTTGAATGGATGTCGAGCTCGGTTTTAAATTCGGTGGAAAATTTATGATGACTCTTTACTGTTGCAGAAGTTATTGAGTCAGCTGCATTATCCTGTAGGGTAGTATCTGTTGTCGTCACAACATGGTTCTGTGTATTGGCGCGCTTTCTGAGTTGCCATCTGAGTATGTTGGATTCAGACATGCTTGTAAGGGTTGCCGAGAAGAATATGCTGGAAGTTTCCTAACTAGTGCTGAAGCTCGAAGAATACTGTAGTGAAGAATGCTATGCTATGCATACGCATTTTATAAGCACCAGGGCTTGAACTGCCATTTGCTGGAATGATTGTATTTCAGTAGGACATGACTCTTCCTTCCCCTTATCAAAATTGTATCATGAGTAAGAATCATTATGCCGCGTGCTATTCCGTAGATCGATGCTAGCCTGAACAAGACTTTACATGTGCGAAAAATATCAGAAAACAAAACTGGGTTATCATACTCATTTCGAATCCATCGTTACATTATGAATTCGCATGGTCGACTTTTACTTATTCTTCTATGAGGCCTTCGAGATACATATTCCTGGCTGATCTAAATGTGCGAGCTATTTTTTTCTTAAGGGTTTCTAATAATTGTTTTAGCGTGTCGGGTTCTAAAACCTACGCATCTATTCTGACGGAGCTAAGCGCGATTGCTTCGGCAAGCAAGTTTTCGGCATGGGTCTGCAAAAAGGCCTCCTGTAAATAGAAATCATTGGATAATGCAGCGTCCCTGGATGTCTTCATTTCGGTGACTTTCCGCTGCATCTTTGTGACTCGATCCCCTTGATTTCGCAGTTGGTTATTGAGGCGCTCGAATTGTTGGTTCTGAAATTCAATCGTTCGGGAATATGCATCTCGTTCCCTTCGAGCGTCTGCCAGATCTTTTTGGTGTTTCGCTTCCCTGGTTAATTGTCGTCGCAGCATTCTGTTTACGTCGTCCAAACATTCCTGAGCTCTGCATAGCTCGTCTTGGACTTGCGCTGCTTCTCGCTGTTGGTCTTGACTCTTTTGGATTGTTTCCTGCAACTGGGCCTTTGCTTGTTCGACCATTTCTTCGAGGGATGAACTGATATCTTCTTTTTCTTGGAGGGCTGTCTTTAGTTCCCGGATTTCGTCGTGTGCTTCGTGTAATAGCTGGTCTTTGGCGAAAAGTTGCTCCAATGCCGCATCTCTCTGCTGTACCAAAGCCTGTTGTTCCGAAAACTGGGCTTGGAGGTCAGCTAGCTGTGCCTGTAATTGATGATTCTCCGCTCTTATGGCGTCGACTTCTTCTTGGAGAGGGGTGATGTCGGCTTCCAGGAGGTCTACCTTGTGCTGCAGGTCGTGCCGAATGGTATTTGCAACCTCAGTCATTTGTACCGGAAGTTGTTGTGAGAGGGCGATGAGTAGTTGGCCCATGTTGGCCAGTTCGGAAAAGATCGGAGTAGAGGAAAGGAGGAGTGGGTGTGGTGGTGGTGTAGAGGTTTGGGTATGGAGTTGGGGGGATGTCAGGGGTGAATAATTGGGGGAGGATGAAGAATATTCGGAAGTTGGCGGCGGGAGAGGGTTGACTGGTGGGGATTGAGGGCGAGGGGATGTAGGGTGGGTTACCTGATGCGTGGGTTGGCTTTCACCTGTAATGTGGGCGATGGTGGATTCTACGGCCTTGAGTAGGGTGTTGAGTGCACTGTCGATCGCGTGATGTTCATCTTCTCGTCGTGCTGATGCTTCTTCGGTTGAGACGGGTTCTGTTTCTGTGTGCTTCTGCTGGTCGTGGTGGTCGGCCGAAGATTCGTTGTGTATGGAAGTGGCGGTGTCGTGGAAGGTCTCTTCTTGGTCAGTGTTTCAGGTGTTCTGATTCTATCCGGTGGATCTTTGTGCTTCGCTTTCTGAGGAGCTGATCCGAATTCTCTTATTGTGGAAAAGTTGGTTGATCTCCTCATCTTCTTCTTCTTCTTCGTCGAGAGGTTGAACTGATTCCTCGTGTCTAAGAATGGGACCTTGGGCTGGTGGTTGTGCAGCAAGGATGGCTGGGAACAGGAATGAGATGATGTGGGGAAGACGAGAGCGCGGAGTGGTACCCTTTTGGGGTTGCTTCACGATGGCTACACATTCCTTATGGATTCTGAGGAAGAAGTATGATGCAAAGTTGACGGGTTCCTGGACAGCTAATTCTAAAGCGGAATAAAATGGTCGTGAGATGCCGTAAGTGCGTTTTTGCAGGTTAAGTATGGCGACTAAGAATTGGAGAGCGGATCGTTCGGGTTCTGGGCGGCAGAGAATGGCGTATTCGTTGGACGAGGAGCGGGGGAATAGTTCATTCATGCGGGCAATGGGAATACTCGGGCCATTTTCACGGCCTTGCGGGTTGAGGCGATAGGCTTCAGCGAAGGCTTGGAAGGTGATGACTATTCGCGAAGGGAGTGAGAGGAAAACCCATTGGCGTTCGGTGGTGGGGGACTGAGCAATTGGCGGTGATGATCTGTGTGAAGAAAGGATGGGCTTCCACCGAGTGCCAGGGTAACTCAGCAAAGTTAGCCAACCCTCTGCAACGCAGGTATTCTCCTACCTCGGTAGGGATATCATCGCGGAAGGCTGCATAGTTGGCTATTGCTTCCATGGCGGTTACTGAGGTAGATGATGAGCACGGATGCAGAGTGTACGAGGGCTCAGAATACTAGCATGCAACACAATAGCTTATTTCGGCGTCGTCGACAGAGTTTAAATAGAAACACTACGGTGGAGGTGGAATATCATTGTGCGGTGCGGGAATAGTACTGGTTTTCATGCAGGTATGCATACTCGAGTGACTGTTTTAAGAGGGCGGCTGGTTATATCAAGATCGTACAAAACGCGGCTATTTATAAAAAGCAAAAAAAAAAAAAAAAGGAAAAGTTTAAACAAAACGCAGTCCATAGTTGAAAACTTAATGCGGGCTAGTGGTGTGATGATATGGCCGCAACTTCGACCCATTAATTACCTTGGGGAGTGGATTTCCAGTCAACGTAGTCAATCGAAAAGTTGCCGGACCGACTTGTTCTGAGATCTTAAAGGGACCGAACCAGCGTAGTTTGAACTTTCCTGCTGCTCTATCGGATTTTGCGTTATAGAAGAGTACAAGCTGACCTACCGAAAAGATTGGGGTCTTCAAATATCGATCGTGCATCTTGGCTTGCCTTAGTTGTACTTCGCGCATGGTTAAAAAGTTGAGCCATCGGTGCTCATCAAGTTCCCTGAGTGCGTCCATTCGTGCTGTCAGCGACTCTTCTGGTAGCATTTTCTGGGTGATTGCTACACGCAGGCTTGGGATAACTATTTCCATGGGTGCTATTGCTTCTAAACCATAAGCTAGTTTGAAAGGTGTGAAACCTGTTGTTACCTTATATGTAGTTCGGTATGCCCATAATACTACAGGTAGTAGTTGATCCCATCTCTCCGGTGCTTCCATGATCAGTTTCCGGAGGATATTCAATAGTGATTTGTTTGTGCTTTCGGCCAGACCATTGGCGCGAGGGTAATATGGAGAGCTGAGTTTATGTGTCACCTGGAATGACTGGGTTAGTACCTTCATTACTTGATTTACGAAGTGAGTACCTTGATCTGTCACCAATTCGAGTGGTAAGCCAAATCGTGGGAAGACATCATTTAACAGACATTTCGCTACTACGGCTGCTGTAGCAGACCGTAAAGCCCAGGCTTCTGCCCATCTCGTTGCATAGTCTGTAAAAGTTAGTATGTATCTGTTGTTACTGAAGACTGCTGGAGGTGTGATTGGACCGATAAAATCTAATCCCCATTTCTGAAATGGTTCGAGTGGCATAATAGGCTGCAAGGGAAAGAAGTGTCGTTGCAGTGGTTGTCCAGACCTTTGAAAGTTATCACAGTTTTTTACGAATTGGGCCACATCTCGGTACATAGTAGGCCACCAGAGACCTCCTTGCAGAATTTTCCTGTGAATTAGATCTGTGGCAAAATGACCACCAGTAGGGGTTGAATGAGCCATCGTGATGACCGAGTTAATTTCGTGCAGGGGAACACATCGAAGTAAGATTCCGGTGTGATCTACATAATATAGTTCTCCTGCAACTAGCCGGAATCGGCGGCTAAAGGCTGCCAATTTCCTTCGAACTGCCTTGGTAGTTGTAGCTCAGTGATGAGTAACACTTCCTTTAATGTCAATCCGGGAAGACGTGAGGATGGTATGAAGACCTCGAGCAAGTGGAAGCACAAGTGCGTGAGTGAGAAGCACACAAGCATGCACACACATACACGCACACGCGCACACACGGCAAGAACAAAGAGAGTAAGACAATGGAATCACTTCTATTGCACCAAAGTTCTCATACAAGCTCAAACTACAAGAAGCTAACCCACAAATGAGCTCTCTAGCTCTATTTATAGTTTTTGACTAGCTTTGGCCCTGTCCAGACCTAGTGTCCGGCCTAGTTAAAAATTAGGTTCCAGGGCTTATTTGAGGGCCCAAACGAGATCTAAAAATTATGAAAATTGACAGGCAGCTACTTCTAAGGCTCCCCAAGCTCGAGGACTCCTTGGCTTGTACAAAATGGAGCTACAAAAAGGTGAAATGATATTTACAAGGGTTTGTAGTGATGAGAATCACTTTAAAATGACGTGAGGGTTTTGAAAAAAATGAAGGGTTGCCTCAGTGCTAGATCTGCATGTGTGTCCGTACTTGCTTCTTCCCGTATACTGTCAACACTCTCCCCCCCCTAGGGTCTGTCGCCTCTGACAGACCTCTTTTCCACCGTTTGATCAATGTATTTCTGCAGGAGGTCGGTTGCCAATTCTTGTTCTTTGATTCTTAAACTTCTGACCAGGTCTCGTTGCAAAGCCTCCCAATCAACTATACCAGGCATGTCAGGTTGTGGCATCGTGTAAAGCTCGGAATGCATTGTTTGCTCGCATGCGAAGAGATGGAGTAAATGCGTAGGTCATGGCGTGAATACCTCTGAATGTGCCTCCCAAAACCCTGTGGTGAACATATCGTCGAATGTTTGCTTGTAGCAGGTAGGGAGATATCTTATGCGTGCATGCCATGCGTAAGCCACTCGTATGCTCGGGGTTGTGCTCATATCATATAGCAGGTCGTAGTTACCATTAATAAACCCGGGAATAGGAGGTTGAATACGGCATACATTGCGAAAAGTTTTGAGTACGACCTGCATCATATCGAAGATCTTGAGCATCATCTGGGCAGCCACATCTGGCATAGGGTGGAGGCGTGGTATCCAATGTCTGATGGTTGCAATCATGTATGACACTGTGGGAGTACCGGTTGGGGGGGCGATAGCGGGGTAATTGAGCCATTCTTTACAGTTTGCGTTATTCTGAACCTTGATGGCAAAAGCTTTCCATGATCTGCGTCTTTGCACTGGCCCAAAACACGGATTGTACTTCAAATGCATGGGGGCATGATCCCATGTTCGAAGCATTTCTGGGTAAGTTTCGAGTAACTTCTGCCTCCACGTTGGTTGGAATATGGCCCCTTTTCGTGCCGCTTCTGGTATATCTTCTGGTTCGAACTGTGTGGCAAATGTTGGGCACTTGTTGGTGACCCTTTTGATTTCTGCATTGTAGTCAGCCAACAATACAAAATAGGGCTTGTATTGTAATTCTGAGCTAGTGATAAGGCGTCTAGGGGCAATGTGCCTGAAGTACTCTGAGTGAAGGATGGTGTCCTCAATGGCCTTCATTGCCAGCATCTGAGTGGATATCTGTTCCTGATGAGTTTGCCCCATTTCCTCTACCTGTTTCATCCATGCCGATGGGGGTTCCTCATAGGTATCTTGACCTTCTTCTGTTATGCGTCCTCCTGGGAATGGTTGAGGCTCGTAGGTGTCGTCGAATGCTTCCTCCACTGGAATAGTAACTGCTTCTTCTTCTAACGGTTGCTCTGGTGGGGAAGGAGGTTGTTCGTACTGCATCAACTTCAATTTTAATTCTGCGACCTGTTGCCGTAACTCCAGTACGTCGTTGGTCGTTGAGTGTTCAGGTTCGGTTGAAGTAGCAGCGTTGGTCAGTTCTTTAGGTTCCTGTCGGTGTGGTGTAGACTCCTGGGGTCTCTGTAGGTCCTTCAGCTGGTCGGCAAGTTGATCATGTGCTTCTAAAAGATTGGCATAAGTGTCCAAGATCTGTTGTATGCTTTCTGAGGGAACAGCTTGAAATTTAGCCGGGTCTATGGGTGCTCCCGGGGTGTTCTCCATGGCAGCCTCGAGGTTCTCTTGGTTTTGTTGTTGAAGCCGTCTATTCTCTTCTTGCGCTGCCGCCAGATGTCGTCGTAGCAAAGCCATGTTTCGTTGAAGCCTTGCATTGCGGCCCATTTGATCTCGCAGCTGTTCCTCCATGGCCTGGGGGAGTTCCTTCTTCCCTCGCTTTTAGGCGCTTTTCCTCTTCCTCTGCGACCTTGCACATCCACAAGTGAGTATCTTCATGCAACCAGGATGGTTCAGGTGAACTTCCTGAATGCACGGAGATAGAGTCCTCTTTCGCTTTGTGGATAGGATTCCACTGTAGTGGTGGTACATCTCTGAAGGTGTGATCCTTCAGATTGACCTTGGTGGTGACCCCTAAGTGCTGTAAGTACAAGGAGTTGGTTCCCCAATCTTGTACTATTTGTAATTGTCATAGGAAGGGTCTTCCTAGGATCATCTTGTAAACATTATTCTTCTCAAAGTCACATATGGCAAACGTATGTTCAAACTCTACACCACAAGTGGTTAGAGTTATCCCTTCAAGCAATCCGAGAGGTCTTTCAAAATGACCATCTGCCATTTGAAGTTTCATTCTCGTTGGTCTTAAGGTGGGTTTGCCCCATCGCTTCCACAGGGAGGTGGTCGCAATAGCAACACCGGCACCCGAATCCACAATTGCTTTGGTCGTGTAACCTTGATAGGTGATCGGAAGATAAGTGTTACCTTCTTCACCTTCGCTCATGTCTCCTATCTTGTCGAGAGGTATCCCTGGTACCTTTTGTTTAGAGCCTACTTTTGGTGTATTGGATTCAAGTTCTGGGACCTGATTTTTCACATGATTCCAGAGCTCCGGTTTTGCCTTGAGGAGTTCCTCTACAGTGAGGTGACACTGAACCTTAGTGTTCTTCACGACATCAGTGTTCCTGGGAATCATTGAGTCTTCATTTCTTACCAATATCGTGGGAGCTCTGATCTGGAGAGATTCAGATTCCCATGGGCCTGTGAAATGAGGCAACTCTTGTAAAGAATTAGATTCAAAATCTAATCCTTCATCCTCTTGTTGCTCTGCTTGATCCCCATAGATGGAGGGAATGTCTTGGGGAAATTGATCACGAAGATCATCAATCTCAGGAATAGGAGGGGAATCACCCTTCTCCTTGGCTCATTTCTCTTCTTGTATTTCCCGCAAGAACTCTTGAGAGTACTGTTGAATTGAAGGAGGTATTCCAGCATCCGTGGAATTAGGAGCATAAGCTCCCTTAGGTGGTGAGCTTCCTCTTTCAACAACTGGTTGAGCCTGTGGAGGTAAAGAAACCTGTGATTTGTTTACCAACTGCTCTAATCTTTCCAGTAAGCCTTGGAAATGCAAATCCGGCTTGACAGAGTTTGTCTGATTGAACTTTTGACTAGTCTCAAGTATAGCTTGAGCTTGTTCTACCATTTTCATGCACATTTTCATCCGTTCAATCTCTAAATCTGCTCTAGAGTAACTCTTGTCTAGGTTTGCAGCTGTTGGCCCTTCTTGAAGTCGAGCCTGGTAGGCCTTGAACATCATGTCCAGGCCTTCAGGAGTGGGGTCCGCTAATACTGATCCTACTCGGGGTGGTGGGTGGGTTACGAGGGGTGTATTAGAGGGTGGAGAAATAGAGGGTGATGGGGATGGTAATGGTGGAAGTGTGTGGGAGTGCGGTTGAGATGTGATCTCTGTGATTTTTGCCTTGGTTTCTCTCACGCTTTCTTCAAGTTCGTTTATCTTTTTTGCCCATTGCCTCTTCATTATTTCACGACTATCCTTCCAGGCGCTAGTTCTCTTTTTGGGTATGCTCTCTGTTTCACTCACCTCGGGGCTCTTTTCGGGACCAACACCTTGGTGTTGTTGAAGTGCCTGGGCTCTTGTGATCACCTGCACAGGTGCAGTGGAAGTCACACTCCCTATGGAGTCTACAACTAACCCAACAACATTGATAGGAGTGATTTTAGGCATGTTATTAGGGTTCTTCGGGCAATCTCGTAGGAGATGCTCTTTCCCGCAATCTTGACAGAAGCCTTGAATGGTTACTGGTTGAGGCTGTGTAGGGGTAGGCAGTGGGCAATCACGTATAAGGTGATCTCCCTGACATCTGAAGCATGGTCCTCTAGGAATTGGAGGTCGTACCTGTCTAGGTTGAGGTCTAGGGTTGGGGTTTGTGTACATAACATTAGGATACTCAGGTTCCCCACTATTTTCACTTGGGTCCTCATAATAGTATGACTCGTTATGCTCGGGTGACTGCATGTAGTAAGCTTGTGGGCTATCAATATGTGTGGAGTCGAAGCTATGGTCACTGGGATCACTGTCTGATAGCAATGGGGTGACTGGGACTATGGCTCTATTCGGATTTTCTTCAGTAGATGTATATTTCACTGGGATCACATTGGTTGGAGCAGGGGGTTGCTGCACTAGGACTGGTTGAGGTCTCTGCTGCCCTTGATAAGGTGGCTGATAAGTTTGCTGTGGTCTGTTGTATTGTGGTGATGGGTACTGATTCTGGTATCTACCATGTTGTGGATATGGCTGAGGATAATTTTGCCTAACAGTTTGTTTGTTATATGGGCAGTCTTGTGCCGTGTGATTGGTGTACCTGCGCTCTATGGTGCAGTACTGGCTACTAGGATTCGCCTGAGGTTGGGCCATAATGGGACATACACTTGCCATATGTTCACCGCCATAATTGTAACACCGCTTAACTGGGGCAAATCTCGGAATTTGCTTGCTAGAGACACCTAGTTTTTGGGCTACCTTCTTTGCAAGTTCCTCGATGGATGTGAGTTGACCAGATGCCATGTTACTAGAGCTATCAGAATCCTTATAGATTTTTGATAGTTCTAATTCCTCACCTAGATTGTCCTCAATGTCTATGCACATGCGCACGCACTCCTCTATCGTTCTAGGGTCCTTCAGGTACACATATGACCTGAGCTTAGTGCTCAACAATCCGTCTAGGAACAAGGCCACTTGTTTGGCTGGTGTGGGTAACTCCGGCATAGGGCATCTCTCCAGGTACTGTCTAAATCTTCTTCCAGCTAGTCTGACCGTCTCTTGAGGTGTTTGTTTGAAGCTATGAATTAGTGAGGAGGTGTTATGCCTGATTCCACTCTTAGAAAACTCAACAATAAATGCCTCTAAGAGTTGGTCTATGTTTCTGAAATGCCTCTCATTCAGTGGTTGGAACCACGTAAGAGTAGTGTTCCTAAGGGTTAGACCGAAAGCATTATATTGTGTGAATAGGTCCTCCACTTGTTCTGCTCTCAGGACTTGTCTAAACTCAGCCACATGATCATATGGATCTCCAGTGCCATCGAAGTAGTTTTTCATGGACTTAACTAGCTGAGTTGGCCTCAAGGTCCTTGCGTGCTCTCTCGGCCTTGGCAAGGGAAAATCATCAATGTCCCTGTGATTCCATGGGGTTCTATGTCTCTCAGGTTCCACTCTATTCCTTTCTGTTCCCGTTCTTTCTCTTCCCGGGGAGTTGGCGAAACTTACCTCAGGTTTGTCTCTACTTCTATCTCTCTGAGCCCCATGAGCTTGGGAGGTCCCAGCTCCTTGGTGACCAAAGGACACAGTAGACCTTGGTTGGGGAAAAACAAATTCTCCCTTCCATGTGTAGGCATGTCTGCCAAGCTCAGTGACCACGAAGATTCTCTCTGATGCATTGTCTAGGTAGGTTACTTGACCCGGGCTATCAGGGTCTTTAAACTCATAGATTGTGAGGGCACTCACTTCCTGAGATTGAGGAGATCTATATCTCCAAAAAACCTCATCGGTTTCTCGGTTTAAAAGCAGATCTATGCTTTTATTATCCTGTGGAATCCACTCTGGAGTCATGATTCTGGTCAAGACAGATTTACCACGGGGAGTTCTTGGCTCTCTCTCTAAGTTCCCTTGCTCTATATCACCCATGTCGGTCTCCGCAATCATATTTCCAAACTCATCAGTTCTATCAGGGAGAGTGGTGACTACATATATAGTCCCCTCTTTATCTAGGTATGCTCCATTCTCAAACTTGACTACCGGGTGGGCTAATCCATGGGGTTGATCGGAGTTCTTAATCTGGACCACCGATCTTCTCAGTCCGTCTTCGTAGATGCGAGCACCTAGACGATTCGTCCTGATGTATTCCAGCTGAGTCTTGTAAGGTCCCTCTGGCTTTTCTAGATAAGCCACCCCTGAACTACCTACTGGTCTCTCCATGTGATAGGACATCTCAGAATCACTTGTTTCTGATCTGGGAAGATATGGATAATCACTCAACTGCTGGGCCCAAGACCTGGCAGTGTGATTGACACTAGCTT
The DNA here is from genome assembly GCA_020310875.1 of Ceratopteris richardii. Classification (NCBI taxonomy): domain Eukaryota; kingdom Viridiplantae; phylum Streptophyta; class Polypodiopsida; order Polypodiales; family Pteridaceae; genus Ceratopteris; species Ceratopteris richardii. The sequence continues at coordinate 117,954,598 of CM035420.1, forward strand.
CAGAAGATCTGAGGCTCTGTCTGTCTCGGCCTAAGTGTCTGCCTGATCTAAGGTTCATAAGCCTGATTTATTTATCCCCTGGAACCCAAGCACACTCTCGTTGCAGATTGATTTTGCACCAATCACTTTGTTCTTTTTTAATTGAATATTATGTTTATGGTCTTGTCTGAAATTGCGTCGTCAGGGGTACTTAAGTGAATTTTTGCAATTGATAAGTGATCGATTCCCGTTTACCTTTTGTCCCTTAAGGTTTTCGCACTTAAGACCTATTTACTTCTTGCACTTTGTTGGTTAATACTCTTGGACTTGATTCGTGCCTAACGTTGCCCTAATTAATTACCACACCTAAGTCGTACTTAGCCTAGGCTAGGAATTGACAAAGGAGGGTGGAGAGATCTCCCAACCTCAATTTAGCTGGTTGACCAGACTGCTACACAAGCCCAGGAAGCCTTCTCCCAAGCTTGGTACTCACCCTTGGTAGCTTGCTTTGGATTGCCTTGAGTGCACACAAAGTTCCTCGGAGTGTCGCGATAGCTCGGAGTGTCGCGATACCTCGTGGGGTGTCGCGATAGCTCGGAGTGTCGCGATACCTCGGAGTGTCGCGATAGCTCGGAGTGTCGCGATACCTCGGAGTGTCGCGATACCTCGTGGGGTGTCGCGATAGCTCGGAGTGTCGCGATAGCTCGGAGTGTCGCGATAGCTCGGAGTGTCGCGATACCTCGGAGTGTCGCGATACCTCGGAGTGTCGCGATAGCTCGGAGTGTCGCGATACCTCGGAGTGTCGCGATACCTCGTGGGGTGTCGTGATACCTCGGAGTGTCGCGATACCTCGTGGGGTGTCGCGATAGCTCGGAGTGTCGCGATACCTCGGAGTGTCGCGATACCTCGTGGGGTGTCGCGATAGCTCGGAGTGTCGCGATACCTCGGAGTGTCGCGATAGCTCGGAGTGTCGCGATACCTCGGAGTGTCGCGATACCTCGTGGGGTGTCACGATAGGTCGAGATATGGTGAATTTTTCTGTTCTAGCTAGTGTTCCTGGGAGCTCTAGGCCTGCGCAGTGTCGTGGTGCACTCAGAATCGTGAGAAGGTGAAATTTTCGGAGTGTCGCGATAGCTCGAGCTCAATGCCTCGGGGGCTGTGCAGACAATTTCTGTACCTGCTGAGCTTGCTGGAGATGGTGATGGAGCTGCCACCTGCAAGAACATGCAAAAAACACACAAATACAAGCACGTACAATCGCTCTCTCTCAAACTCGCACACAACAAATGAAAGAATGATAAGGAAGAGGGAATATGTAGTGGAGAAGGAGGTGGAGGTGGAGATGGAGGTGAAGATGAAGATGAAGATGGAGAAAAATCAGAAATTTACCTACTACTTACCATTCCAACGCGTCCTCTCTACGTCTTACCATCACACGCTCGTCCTCAAAGCTCGATCCCCGGCAACGGCGCCAAAATTTGGTGTAGCTCAGTGATGAGTAACACTTCCTTTAATGTCAATCCGGGAAGACGTGAGGATGGTATGAAGACCTCGAGCAAGTGGAAGCACAAGTGCGTGAGTGAGAAGCACACAAGCATGCACACACATACACGCACACGCGCACACACGGCAAGAACAAAGAGAGTAAGACAATGGAATCACTTCTATTGCACCAAAGTTCTCATACAAGCTCAAACTACAAGAAGCTAACCCACAAATGAGCTCTCTAGCTCTATTTATAGTTTTTGACTAGCTTTGGCCCTGTCCAGACCTACAGTGTTCGGCCTAGTTAAAAATTAGGTTCCAGGGCTTATTTGAGGGCCCAAACGAGATCTAAAAATTATGAAAATTGACAGGCAGCTACTTCTAAGGCTCCCCAAGCTCGAGGACTCCTCGGCTTGTACAAAATGGAGCTACAAAAAGGTGAAATGATATTTACAAGGGTTTGTAGTGATGAGAATCACTTTAAAATGACGTGAGGGTTTTGAAAAAAATGAAGGGTTGCCTCAGTGCTAGATCTGCATGTGTGTCCGTACTTGCTTCTTCCCGTATACTGTCAATAGTAGTGTCAGATGGAAAGCATCCCTCAGTGAGAAAAGTTAAAATCTGATCATAATATGTAGGTGTTGCTTGTAATTCGGCAGCCTCATCGGTCAGTGGCTCAGAACTATAAATTGCTGGAGTCGTGTCATCTATGCCTGTCGGAGCTTCACTAGAATCTAGGCGAGATAAGAAATCTACTAAGGCATGTGCATTTTCGGGTCGGTGAATGACTTCATAATCAAACTCCTGCAAGAGTAGCACCCATCGGGCTAATCGTCCGCCTAGATGTTGTTGTCTTACTAGATAGACAAGGGCAGCATGATCCACATGAAAGGTAAATTTCCGGCCTAATAAATAATGTCTGAACTTTTTGATGGAGTAAATTAATCCTAGACATTCTCTTTTAGTGGTAGAATAGTTATTTTCTGCCGGTGCAAGCCTTCTGCTGGCGTAATAGACAGGGCGAAACCACTTATGTGTTTGCTGCATCAGAATACTGCCGATCGCAATATCTGAGGCATCGACAAAAACATGGAACGGATTGTGCCAGTCCGGTGGTTGTAGGATTGGTGCCTGCGTCAATAGATACTTGAGTCGATCAAATGTAGTTTGGCATTCTTGAGTCCATTCGAACTGTCGTGGAGTTTTGGTGATTAGTCTATTCAGAGGTACAGCCAGATGAGCAAGCCACCTTAAGTGTCTGCCGTGCCACCGTACTTGACCCATAAAACGCATTACTTCTTTCGGAGTGGCGGGTACTGGGGCTTCTAAAATTGCCGAAATCTTATCTGGGTCTACTCGGATACCTTGGGCAGATACAATATGACCAAGTAGTTTGCCACATGAAACGGAAAACACTGATTTGCTTGGGTTAAGGCAGAGTCTGTAATCTCGACACTTTTGGAAACAGCAGCGTAGATGAAGCAAATGTGCCATCATCTTTCCAAAAATTGAAAAATCATCGAGATATACTTGCATAAACGAATTGAGATAGGGAGAGAAAATCTCCTACATACATCGCTGAAAGGTGCTTGGTGCATTTCTCAATCCAAACCACATTACCGTACAAGCAAACACACCCCAATTGGTAATGAAGGCCGTTTTTGGGATATCTGCTTCAGCCATTCTAACCTGATTGTAACCGCTGTATCCATCTAAGAATGAATACATTTCATGGCCTTCTACCCTATCAAGCATGGTATCCAGAAAGGGGATCGGGAAAGGATCTGGTACTGTTGCTGCGTTCAATTTACGGTAGTCTACACAGATTCGTAATTGCTTATTTTTCTTTGGCATGATCACAATTGGCGAAATCCATTCAGCATGTTCTACTGGTACGATGAATCCAACTTTTAATAATCTGTCAAGTTTGGCTTTTACCTGAGATGCATAATTGGGATTCATCCGATAGCTGGGCTGCCTATTCAGTTTAGCTTCAGGCTTCAGCATGACTCGGTGCTGATATATGCGCGGATCTAATCCTTTCATATCTTTGTAATCCCAGGCAAAGACGTCTGAGAATTCGCGAAGTAGTCGAATCAAGTCAGCTTTAAATGATTCCGGTAAGTTTTGCCTTATCTTTACAGGTCGTGGATGATCTTCATCTCCTAGATCGTACGTGGTCAACTGGTCTTCTGGGACATCAAACTGTTGCGGGTTCCTTGCATCGTTTGTTGACTTGAACAGCGATTGTAATTCATCATCGTGTGTGGGGACACTACCTTCATGCTTAACTGTATTAGTGATAGGTGTGATTGTACATACCGAGGTGTTCCAATTATCTATCACAGACTGTAGATCAACAGTCCCTACAGACATTAAATCAGCATTACTCTTCAGAAATTGCTCTTCCTCATCATTTGATAGTCCATCTAACATGTTCACTGGCTCAGCAAAATATGGTCTAGCGTGAAGCTCGAACGGTTGTATAGCATCTAATTTTACCACATATCTACGGTTGGAATCTTTGAACGTAAGCTCTTGTGCGGACCAGTCCTGTATTACCTTCGTATGCTTCAGCCAAGGTCAACCAAAAAGAAGGTTGTAATCCAAAGTGGATTCCGACAGATCTAGTATGACAAAATTCATTTTGAAGGTCGTACCTTGTAAAGTAATGGGTCGTACCTTGACTCTAGATTGGTCTGCCATTCTGACAAAAAATTGAACTGGTTCGATTTCGGTCCATCCTAACCTATTGCATAAGGCTGTAGTTGCAATGTTGACACCAGAGCCTCCATCAATCAATACCTGTGTAATTTTATGATTCTTATACCATATTGTAATCAAGGGGACTCAATGATCAACCGTAGAATCAGGTTCTGGTTGAACTGCTGTTGTCGTCGGAATACAAGAAGGTCCCGGACTGAACTGTTGCTGGAACTGTTGTCGAACACCAGGTACTAATGCCAGTAGTTGATCGAGAGGCAGAGTGATAGATGCCTTGGATAAAATTTCCCAGGCCTGCTGAGATTGGTTATCCTGCTCTTTTGAACTTGAGGTCTCTGCTGATGCCGAAGTATCTGTTGTTATATCTACTGCTAATGGTGGTTCCACTGCTGCTTCCTTTTGTTGTGTTCCTTCCTTTGTCGACGAGGTCTGAGTCACCGGAGTGGGTTCTGGGAACACTGGTGGTTCTGTGGTGGTCCAGTGGCTAGCTTTGTTATACATCCTATGTTGTTCTCGTATCCCTGGTTCGAATACTTCTGCTGCTGTCTGCAGCTGTTTTCCTGATCGGTTATGTACTGTAGCAGCTTGCGTTTCTACTGGTGTAATTTGTACCATGTTGGCCATTGGGTTTTGTCATTCCTTCTTCCTTTGATCGTATTCAGCTGCATCTTTGCAAAATCTTCTGATGTGTCCGTATTCACCACAAAAATGACAGCGTGGCGGTGGTAGATTGGGATTTTTCGGTGGTGGTTCGTTCTGCCAGCGATTTGTATTATAATTATTGTTTCTCTGTCCCCTGTAGTTTCGATATCCTTGCGGTTGATTGTTTCTCAGTTGCGGAGGTACATAATGATTTGCTGCCTGTCCATGTTCTTGAATAACAGCATTGACTGTTGTTGTTCCCTGTAGTCTGGCATTGTAGACACAATTTCCAGTGGTGTGTCCGGCAATGTTGCAGATAGCGCAGAATGTTTGATTTAGCGCACAGTTGGCACTAGTATGACCTGAATTTTTGCATGTGATACAATACACTTGTCTGGTTATATCTTCAGTCTTAGTTTTGTTCGTTTTTAACCACTCTAGATCTTCTGTAAATCCACCGACTTTGGATTCCAGTTGCAGAGCCATGGCGATGACTGCATCCAATGTCATTGCTCCGACACATCTGATAATCATGATCTGCTTCAATTGCGGGTTTAGACCATTGATAAACCACTGAGTGATGATGTCATCCGGTAAGTTGGCGTGGGCCTGTGGTATCTGTCGCAAGTGTGTTCTAAAAAGTGTAGCATATTCTTGGACAGTCTGATTCGCCTTCTGTCGGTTGTTCTGTAAATAATCAAAGATTTCGGCGGGATTCTTCTTTAGCCTAAATCGTTGCAAAAAAGCATCTCGTACTGCATCATAGGTACCGAAATGATTAATGTCGTATTCCGTAAGCCATCTAGCCGCTTCATTGACCAGTGTAGATTGAAAAACAATGGCTTTGTATGCCTGATCCGGTGGATGGTTGAGGACTGCATAACTGATCTCGAAAGTGCGTACGTGAGCATCCGGGTCATCTCCTGGGAATCCACCAAATTTTGTGTATGTTATTCCTGTTGGAGGCGGCCTTGGTTGACCTAACTGTTGTTGTTGTTGTTGTCCATTCATCGTGAGTGTCTCCGGTCCTTCTTCTGTATCTTGAGGTTGATTAGGCGAACTATCAGAATCTGGATCGCCGGATGGCGTGCCTTCCGGTATGCTGTTTTTACTTAGAATGCGTCGCACTTCTGCTTCGAAGAGTTTTCCTTCCTTCTGGATATCCAATATCCGAAATCTTTCTTCCAAGCACGCTGGTTGGGCTGAAGATTCCGCGAAAAATGCAAAGTCTTTGCCTACAATTGGTGACTCTATCACCGGAATATCACCGGAATGAGCCGAAATTGTGCCACAATGCAGTGTTTTTTCGCTCTTATCGATCTCTTTTCCTAAAGCGTTTCTGATCGTATCTAACTCCGAGTTTAGACTAGTCTCTAACGGCGTGTTGGTGGATTCTGAAATTGCTATATCTTCGATAGGCTGGGTCGAAGTAGCACCAGAATGTACCAAAGGCGTTGATCGTTCCACCGGAATATGACCGGAATCAATCGTGACGTTCTCAATTTGCCTGACCACTGGGTCAGATTGCGTTATACCTTCTTCTCCTGGGGTTGTCTTTAGTACTTTTCGTGTTCCAGTCGTATGGTTCCTATGATACGATTTGCCAGATCGAGTAACCGGCATGTATCATTGCTTAGTAGTACTATCTGAGCAGTTGGCAACAATTTGGCTCTGTTGCTACCGTCAGTCAATCGAACGATAAACGTAGTGTTTGATTCTGCAAAATAGTCGTCACGCTACTGCCACTTTTTACAGATAACTGGCAACCTGATGCCACTTTCCCACAGACGGCGCCAAATGTTAAACGGGTTATTGTTTAATCGTTACTCTACTTCCAACTCAAACACTTCACGTTCAACCGGTTCCTAATCTTCCTAACAGCAATCGTTTTCTTAGCCACGTGGGTTCTTGGGAGTGGTAGGGGTCTGTTAGACAGAGGCCCTGTACTATTTTCCCAATTTAACACACAATCTTAATGTCATCCTATTCTTAGCTCAATGTCCATCCCTGAACAACGGAAGATTGTTCAGTGTATTGGAATTAGAACTTCAGGACTGAGGGTAGCAATCCGGTTACTTAATTTATGCGCAAAATATACTTCAATAACAATGTCACCTCATCCGTACTTCGTCAGGACAGATAGGTATACCAACCAGACATTATATCTTAAAGTTACGCGGACTCGAACAATCAATCCTCTCGTAATAAACAGCTAACCATAAACCAACGATATCCTACCCGCATTCAGACCATTACAACTACTAGTCTACTCGTAGTTGGAATAAACAGCAAATATAGGTTACAGTATCGAATTCGGTCGCTTACAGGAACGCTACAGACAATTAGTGCGGGATTACTCTTCGCGCTACCTACTTCGCCGAAGAACTTCTAATACACACCGCACTTGATCACGTTCAGAGACACACTCAATCATCACCAAACAGACTCGCAACACAATACAACTGATTCGTAACTCTGTACTAAGGTGAGGATAATCGGCTAGCTAGAGTACAGACGGAGCAGAACAGGCAGAACTTATCTTTTCAACAGCATACATGCACACACAATGCGTTACAGCACTCTCAACGAGACTTAATCAAACAACACACTACAATTCCCACAAACGGACTGCTGCCTCTCTTTTTCTCATTGCCTTAAATAGAGGATTTTTTACAAGGGTGCGCACTTCTGCAGTTACTTGCGCGTTTCCTGAAAGATTCTTTTTTCATTTAAGCTCCCTGTCCACGTACTTTTGTCCTTGTTCGACGGCCGTCAGCACTTTTACATTTAAGGCACCTGTCCGGGTTCATGTGTCCTGGTTCGACGACCCTTCTAACATGTGTATATACAAATGGGGGAAAAAAACCTCCTAAAGAGGGAAAAAAGTGACCCAGAGGTCCTAGTGTGTTCACACACATCACTACCTAAATATATCAACAAATCCCCCCTAGGAGTGATGTAGTGAACAAGGAGTTGGCACTCATATATAAGGAAGTTTCAAGCTATGTGGAATCAATCCACAAAAGGAAGTAAGCCCAGAGATTTTTGGAAAGCTTCAAACTTCTCCCGAGGCAGAGCCTTTGTGAAAAGGTCTTCAATGTTCTCCTGTGTGGGCACATATGCCAAGTTGATCTCTCCAGTAGAGAACCTCTCCTTGACATAATGATAATGCACCTCAATGTGCTTCAGTGCGAGAATGGAACATAGGGTTCCTCACAAATGCCAATGCGCTCTGACTATCAGTGAAGATGGTGGTGGAAGAAGACTAACCAACACCCAAATCAGCCATAAGGCGTTTGAACCACACACACTAAATAGTCGCTATGAAAGTTGCCCTATACTCAGCCTCACAACTGGAAGTGGCCACAGTAGGCTACTTCTCGTTCAGCCAATATATGTATGAGCTACCAAGCATGAAGTAAAAACCACTAGTGGACACACGAGCATCATAGCAACCATCCCAACCAGAGTCAAGAAAAGCATGCAAATCTGGCTGTAGTGATCCCTGTTGATGACATGATTGCTCCTACTTCATTTACATTTGTATCTGCATGATTGCATCTCCATTTTTTATATAGGAGGCACTCCATTTCTAGTCTATTTCCATTTTATATTATATTTCCTTTGTGTTTGGGTACCTTGCCATGTGCTTCTACCAATTGTATTCATTCTCCTTTCAGGAGACTTATCCCACATATGATGTACTTTTGAGAGCCCCTCCCAAATCTATGTAAGGAGGGCCTCTCACCTCACTTGTACTTGTTTAGAAGCTTGAGGAGCCTACTCCATGCTCTTGGCAAGCTCATTTCTAATCCACATGAGTATACCCATTTCATGGTCTACTCATTTTGTGTCTCACACATTCTTTGTTTTGTGAGAGTACTTTACTTTTCATTTTGCTTTTGCATGCGTACTCTCTACAATCCCCCCTTGGGACAAAACAACCCAAGTATCCGGGTACCACTCAAGTAGCAAAGAGATGCACTTAACTGCCTGCCAATGCTTGACACCTAAGCGATGCATATACCTACTCATATGTGAGACAACAAACTGAATATCTGGTCGAGTAATGTATAAGTAAATCAAGTGTCTAACAACCTACTGATAGAGAACAACATTGAATGCATCTGTAGCATCATGAAGACTCAATCATAAACTTGTCTCCATAGGAGTGGCAATAGGTTTATAGTCCTCAAAGACAAAATGCTTCAATAACGTTTCAATATATTTCGTTTGGCACAAAGCCATTCCACCATCAAGATGCATAAACTGAATGCCCAAATAATGATGCAAATGCCCCGAATCAAACAAACTGAAATGAGGCATGTAAATCAGCCTTGAAATCAGCAATACACCAAAACGATCAGAATTACATCATTAGCATGCTTAACATATAAGGTGCTTTTAGTTGGACTATTCTCAAAGCCATGTGCAATTAGATAGGCATGTATCTTTTCATACCAAGCACGTGGTGGTTGTTTCAAACCATATAAAGCCTTTCTTAATCTGCGCAACTGGTTTTCATGCCCTTTTTGCACAAAGCCACGGGGCAAAAAAACATACACTTCTTCATGCAAGTCACCATTCAGAAATGCAGTTTTACTATCCAACTCATGTTCATTCCAACCATGATGAGATGCAAGTGCATAGATGTTACAAACCGTAGTCATTCGACAAGTAGGTGCGAAGGTCTCATCAAAATCGATGCCTCTTTCCTACGCATAACCCTTTGCAACAAGCCTAGCCTTATACATGTCAATTGTTCCATCAAGCTTATGCTTCACCTTGTATACCCACTTATATGATAGAGGTGCTGTCACACAAAGTCTACACTTTTTGGCATAGTTTTTGCCTCCTCAATATCAGCTCTCTCATCAACAAGTGCATCATGTAATTCTGCATTAGAAATGGGATTATCTACATCATCACCTGAAACCTACAAGGGCTTAGAAGTTGCCTCATTAGGACCAGCACTAAACTGTCCACCTATAAAAAGAGGCATCAAAGTATCATACATGTCTTTGGAGGTAACATATGTCTCCTTAGTACATGAAAGCAATGGTTGAATAACATCTTCCACAAAAACATCATAGTCTATGGATTATACAGACAATAACCTTTACTTTTAGAACTGTACCCAACAAAAATACATTTTACTACTTTATCATCCAATTTTCTGCGATGTTGTTCAAGAACTAATGCATATGCCAGACAACGAAAAACACACAGATGAGCAACAAATGGCTTGTGACCATGTCAAGCCTCATATGGAGTGATAGACTACAACACTTTAGTGGGACACCTGTTAAGTACATATGCTACACACATAATAGACTCAAGCTAGAAACTATGTGGCAAAGCCTAACTCTTGACCATACACCTCGTCATCTCCATGAGCGACTTGTTCTTCTCTTCAACAACTCCATTTTATTGAGGTGTATACGACACTATACACTGATGTTTTATCCCACGTTCAGCCAGAAATGCATTAAAGTTAGAAGATATATACTCCCCCCCTCGATCAGAATGGAGGGTGCCCATTTTACATGCTAACAGATTTTCAGCCAAAAACGAAAATTGTTTGAAGCATATAAACACTTTTGACTTTGCTTTCAATGGATATACCCATGCATGCCTAGAAAAATCATCAATGAAAGTCACAAAGTAAAGATAATTTCCAAAAGAGGGTGTCTGCATAGGACCATAGACATCACTATAAAAAAGCAACTTGAACTAAACCATCTTTTGGAAATGACGAACGCTCCATTTTGCCCAAAATATAGCCTTCACATACATGTTCACCGGGTGCCTCAAGTTTGGGTAAAGAGGACACCATTTCACATTTCTACACGCGTAACAAACTAATAAAATTTAGATGACCAAAGTGTGCATGCCAAAGCTTTGCATTTGACATAGCCTGGGAATCATGTACTACACATGCTAAATCATTCACTGATTTTTCATAATCTATGAGCTTATATAGCCCATGAGACAAAATACGAGAAGCAATAATCATGCTGCCATTTGACATATCATGAATTGTACATCTTTCATCAATAAATTTCACAACCAAGACAATCTTGTCTAAAGCCAAAACTAATAATAGACTCTTCTTGATCCCTGGCACAAATAAATCATGTGACAAAGTGAAAGAACTACCATCAACAGTAGTCAAAATGATCTTACCAACTCCCATCACAGGATAAGAGGAGTTGTTGGCGCATGTGACAGAATTCCCTGTAGGGGCAGGCTCCAGTGAAGAGAAGAAATTGTGCTGTGAGGTAATATGTTTGGTCGCCCCACTATGAAAGCACCAAACATCTTAGTCTACTGCAGACATGCGCTGCTCATGAGAAGATGCGTCAAAACTGCAAACAGTAGTAAACTCCCATTTTTCATCCTGCACAAGATTAGTAGACTTTGTTTTCGGTGTAGATGCCTCTCCAACAACCATTCCAACCTATTTCTTCTTTGCCTCTTTAGCAGCCAATTTTGGACAATTCTTAATAACATGATCATTTTCTTTACAGTATTTGCAAAACAATTTCGGCTTTTCTAATTTCTTCTCACCTTTGTCTTTTTTCTTCGATTGTGTAAAATTAGCAAATTTCTACTTACTAATTGAAGAGCTCTCTTTTGACCTTTTGACTAGCTAGGAAATCTTAACTGCAACATGCATAATAGACCTGTTCTGCCTACTGTTCTTCCTACAACAGAATAGAAACTAACTCTCCAAATGTTAAGGCATTTGGATTGCCTTTTATCATCAAACGAGGAGTAAAAGCAAAACTCTAATATGAGTCAAGGAGATCATTCAAAATAGTCTGCACAAGAACTGTCAAGAAGGACTTCATCAGTAGAAATCAATTGTTCCTTCAAATCCTTGATCTTTGTCAAAAAAAATGTCCATAGGATCACCTTTATTCATGTGCTCACTCTCCAACTATTTTTGGAGGTAAGCAACATGAGCCTCATTCATAGCCTAGTACAATGTGGTAAGTATATCCTCGTGAGCAGTTTCAAGGTGTCGCTTGAGTAGGGCCATATTGCGCTGGAGTTTTGAATTGCGTTCTAGCTAAAAAATATCTTAATGAAGAAAATTGATTGTATCTCAAAAAGTTGAACAGAACTGCCTAGATTAATTCTGCTAAACTTATAGCAGACTTCGAGGTGCCTATACTGGCGAACCAAAACTAGTATATACCTTTGGCACAAAAAGACAAATAGCATGCACAAGCATTGTGATATTGCGTTTGGAGGCCAAAATGAGTTCAAATCGCAATTTTGGCACCATAAAGCGAAGCGGTTTTGATCTATGAAAAACCCTGAGTATGCTCACCAAAATTCATGCAATTCTGAGACTACAATCGGAGAGGTGTCGACGATGCCCTAGATGAAGCGCTGACCTGCATTGATAGCAATTGGAGTTAGACATATGCGGAAGCACGCGAACAACACAAGGAAGAAGAAGATGAAGAAGAAGCTTGGCACACAACACACAATATGGAATGTATTACCATTAGAATGTACAAAATAAGTAACCCGTTAGGGCTATAGGCATATGTAAAAGTTGGGGAAAAAAACCTCCTAAAGAGGGAAAAAAGTGCCCCGAGGGTCCTAGTGTGTTCATGCACATCACTACCTAAATATATCAACAATGACTGTGTAGGAAATTTCATCCTTTTGTACAAAACATATATATTTTGGTTCACCATAGAAGTGCCTCAAAGTCTTCTATAGGTCTAATGGAGCTTCAATGGGCGTTTCTGTTTGAATTTCTTTAGAAACAATCAATTTTATGCATCATCATGGTACATTCATAGCCATGATTGACAATAATGGTGTGTTTTGCATGTTGGCTGATATGGATAAGTTGGATGGTTCCAAGGACCCATTATGGGTGTACATTTTGAGTTTAGGATTGGTTTCAAAATGAAATGTGGAATGTTGTGCAAGGTGTTGAAATAGGTTGAATCATAGCTACAAATGGGTAATACATAGATGATGCAGGTGCTGTTTAGGATGTTTTAGGTTCAATTTGTGGTGCAATTTCTATTTTGGGTCCTCTTCCAACTCCAATTTTGGTGATGTGAGGTACAACATCAACACCCCCATCCACTACAAAGAAACTTTGATGGGATGGCAATGATGCACAAACACATTCCTTGATTACTTTATCTATCAAGTGTGTCATTACTTCTCATATTTTCTCATGCAAAACAACAAAGGGTGCTTGATATACTCTTACCACACTATATCATGCAAGAAGTGAGACTCATGTTTCTTACCTCCAAAAACAATTGGAGTGAGCACATGAATGAAGGTGATCCTATGGACATCTCCTCATAAAGATAAAATATTTGAAGGAGTGGTTGATTGTTATAGATGATTTAATTTCAAATAGTTCAATTATGTAGACTATTCTAATGATTTACCATATTATCATTAGGCTTTTGCTTTTACTCTTCCATTTATCACGAAAAAAAATCCAAATGCCTTGTCTTTTGAAGAGTCAGTATTTGTTTTGTTGTAATAAGGTGAATCTAGACATAATAATGTTTATTATGAGTGTTGCAAATCAAGAGTTTGTTGTTATTCAAAAGGGTAAGGGTAAAGTAGTCTCTTCTTCTAGTAAATAGAAATCTATAAGTGCTGCACAATCAAATAAGGAAGACAAATATGAGAAGCAAAAAGATGAACAAAAACCATTTTGCAAATACTATAAGGCAAATGATCATATTATTAAAATAAAAATCTTAAGCTTGATGCTAAAGAGACAAGAATGGCTATTAAAGGCACTTTTGCTTTTGAGATTTAGTCTAAAAATTTTGTACAACATGAGGAATGGGCATTTACTACACAATGCAATTATGACCAATCAACACATGATCATTGCATGCTAGTTGTGGACTCAGATGTTTGGTACTTTGATAGTGGTGTGGCCAAACCTATCACCTCCGAATGCAATTTTTTCACCTCACCTGAGCTTCTCTGTGATGAGAGTATTGTCACGTGTAAACAACTCCTCATATCATTTCATGAGAGTTGGAAGAATTGTCCTTACTATTGCTAATGGTAGTGCATTCACATTGTCAAATGCCCTATATGTACCAAGGATAAAGAAAAATCTATTATAGGTGTTAGGATTAGTCAAGATTGGCATAGTAGTAAAGTGTATTGATGACAATTATACAGTTCATGATCTTTTGCATGGCAACAAGATGGTTGCATCTAGTACATCGTATTGTGGATTGTATAAGATCATAAATCATGGAAAATTTGTGGATTATCACGCATGTGCAATAGAGGATTTGCAAGGCTATTTTAGATGCAAAACTTTGGCATGCACATTTTGGACATGTGAATTTGGGGGGTTTGTTACCAACATTTCAGCCTATGTAGGTTTTGAATGAGAACATAGATCATTTCGTTTCTAGTGCCAAATTGGCTGGTGCAAACTTTAAGAGATAGTAAGTTATATGCACCTTTGTGTTATTTCAAAATTCAAAAAGTTAGATGGTTGTTATGCAATTTGAATATGATGCTATTATGAAGAATGCTACATGGTCTTTATGTGACTCGCCTCTTGGAAAGAAGGCCAGTGGCATGAAATGGGTCTATGAGTTGAAATGCAAGTTTGATGATAGTATTGATCTCTAATAAGGCTACGCATGTAGTTTAAGGTTATGCATAAGGAAAAGGCATGTATTTTGATGAGACCTTTGCACCTACTTGCCAAATTATTCATAGTATTTGTGCTCTTTGCTACTCATAATGGTTGGAATAAACATCAATTGAAAACCAAAATTGCATTTCTTGAATGGGAATTTTCGTGAAGAAATGTAGTTTTTCAACCTCGTGGTTTTGTGAACAAAGGGATGAAAACAAAGTGTGTAGTTGAATAAGACAATTTATGGATTAATGATTAAAGCACCACATGGTTAATATAAAAAGATACATGCCTACTTATTAAAACATGGATTTCATAATGCCTAGTTGAAATCACCTTGTCTGTAAAGCATGGAGATGATGTACTTCTCATCATTGTTGTTTATGTAGATGGTATGCTTTTTACTGGTCCTAATGAGACACATATTTTATATTTTAAGGTTGACTTGCGTGCTTGAAATGTCAGATTTGGGGGGCATGTACATCACTATTTGGACGACAAATTTATACAACTTGATGATGTCATTGCCTTGTATCAGACTAAATACATCGATACTTTCATTTTAGCCTCGAAGATTGTAACCTTATTGCTATTCCCATGGAACAAGTTTACTATTGAGTCTTCATACTGTTGGAGATGAATTTGATGGGATTCTCTGTCAGCAAGCTATTGGATGCCTTATTTATGTATGCATCACTTGGCATGATATTTAATTTTCTATCTCTGAAATCAACAGATTTATGCATAGCCCAAGAGTTAAGCAATTTGCACGCACTTAAGTGTCTCTTTCACTACTTATCTAGTAACCAATAGGTTGGGTATTCCAAGGGTCAATATCGCCAGATTTACACTCTTTTTTTGACTCAAGTTGGACTAGTTGTTATGACACTTAGTCCACATTGGTTAACACTTCCTTATACACCAACTAGGAATGTACATAGCCCAAAGACCTGCTAAGGATAGGAATTGAGAAAGGACAACCCTAAGGCCAGATGAGGAGGCTAGTCTAAACTAATGAAGCATTACCACAACATGCATGTGTACAACCCATGCTATCATCAACATAGTCCATAAAACATGCTCAAAGGTCAATGAGAGGCATCCCCAAAAGGCACCATTTCATCTCACGATAGAGAAGAGGATATGTCCATTCAATGCCTCTAGTGGGGGTTGAACCTTCACCCAACCAAGGGAAGCAAAAGACCCACCAAGCGGGCTACATAGAGAACTCAACCGCCATTGGTCTGATTAGCTGAAAAAGTCGTTAATGGATAGTTGGCCGGGTAAATTGTTCTTCAATTCTAGCGGGCTGCCGCCCGTGGGTCTGCCATGACGTGTACGACACTATCCAAGTAAATGGGGAGCTTGAGACTGTTCATTCCGTCTCGCATCTTTCCATTACGTTGCTGTAGTTGCGGAGATCGCTGGATGGCGTCGTCCGAAACCACAACAAACTCAGTCTTCCCAACGCCCAGTAGGCTCTCTTTTTGTGTGCACGGATGCTTGCATTCATGTAATCATTTCAGCTTTCATTCAGTGGTAATAATCGTCATCGTTGAAGTGACCTGTTGGCGAAATGTCTGACCTGACCTGCAGAGATCCGAAGTCATCGGAAACTTCTATATAGGGAGGCCCATGTGATCCAACCGGTCAAGGAACATCGTGCCACTGTCGTCTGGCTTCATGGCCGGGGGGATGTGGGTTCCAGGTAGTTTCC
This sequence comes from Ceratopteris richardii, assembly GCA_020310875.1. Taxonomy (NCBI): domain Eukaryota; kingdom Viridiplantae; phylum Streptophyta; class Polypodiopsida; order Polypodiales; family Pteridaceae; genus Ceratopteris; species Ceratopteris richardii. The sequence continues at coordinate 117,970,815 of CM035420.1, forward strand.
ATACCTCTGTGCATTTCGTATGTTTGTCAGTGTCGGAGGAAGGCCGACAGTTTCGTTCCTTGATTCAGCCAATATTCTGGCCCTCAACTGTTTTTGTTTGACGTAGCCTAAGGTGATAGCCTAGTTTATTCCCACTCAGTATATGCGAACTCCCGAAGATACGAGGGGATCTAAGTAAAATGGAGCCTTAATAGACGGATTTGGGAGTATAATCCGGGGTTTTTTTTTTGGTTTACTCAAGCTATTACAATATGCAAAAGTTAAGATGACAAAATAAAGAATATGCTGAACAAGACTAATGAATAAAGGTGAGTTCATATACAGAATCCGAGGCAACATGAACTCCACGAGCAGGGGCTAAACATGAATTACAAAAGCTGAATAAGAGCTGAAAATGTTTCAAGCGAAAATAGGCTTGAGCTGAAGCTAATAATCCTTCAAGTAAACGGCTGATGCGGAGCAAAAATTCCATTTAACAAAAGGAGGCTGAAAGATAAAATATTTCCACCAAAACAAGCTGAGGCTGAAGGGTGAAAAGCATCACAGATAATAGCTGAAAGTGAAGTTGAAAAGCTCAGGCTGAGGCTGAGGCTGAGGCATGGAGTCCTTTTCCAAGTGATTCTTCTTTCAGAAGTTGTAGAAATCTCCTTGTAGAGGCTTGTGCAAATTACAAGATCAATCTTTTGAAGTCAAATGCTATAGTTAGGGCTACCCTTGGTTCTATTTTTGTGGTGGAATTTTCTCATGCTAATAGTGTTTGGTGGAATTTTGTCAAGAATTAGTAGGAGAAGAAGAAATTAAACAATTTTAAGGTTTCAAATGATTTTTTGTGCAAATATGAAACTTTGATATTTGATTATAAAATTATCATCTCATGAAACATCATTGTTTTCTTTCATAAATTGATAGCAATTTGGACCTTTTTTGCCATAATTGGTGGGGCTGCCAAAAAAAAATTGGTGCTAAGTTTTCTACCCTTTAGATTATCAGAAATCAACTTTTTGACTTATTTTCACTTTTCATGAAAATTTCAACTGCCATATAATCGTGATTTGATTGTTACATCATGTAATGTTGACACTTTGTATTGGAAACTTTTTGGAAAATTTCAATCTCTTGGGTTGGAATTTTGTGTTAGAGGGAATCTATAGCTTTTTGCAAATCTTAGCTTTATTCTCAACGTGTAGACTATATATTTTCATATAAATTGTCTATCCCAATCGTAGTTTTTTCTTTAACATTAGGATTTTTTCGAAAGACATAGATTAGAGTTTTTGTTGAAAAAATATCTTTCATGCTGGTTACAAATGGATTTTGCTCATCGTTTAAACTTTAAAGGCATAAAATTCTTAAAAAGCACCTTATTACTATGAAACAAAAGTTTCCACATTTTGCTAAAAAGTTAAAAGTAAAGCTCCATTTTACCTAAAAAAGTTAGGTATGTTATGTGTCTTATGTATCTTCAATTAAGCAAAGAGTAAGGCATCTTGCAAATCTATCAGTCTAAAGCTAGGGTGCCTGGAAATTAGAATCATATTTCCTTGTTCTCTAGCTCTTGGGAATAACATGTAGCATGTGTGAGAATTGAACTACTATATGTTGAGTAACACTTTGTTTATCATTTATTGGGAGAGAAGTTATTTAGAGAATCTATATGCCATGTGTTTTGGGATTGTTGGGTGGACATACGTTTTGCAATGGAATACTTCTTGTTGTGCCCCCTCCATGCCATACCTCTTGGTCTTCAAATTGTGCAAGTCATAAAACACACACTGGTTTTGGCTTCTCAATATCTCCGGCTTTGGTTCTTGTGGTTCGTCTCGAAGTAAAGAAAAATACCTTTTTTTTGGAGTGAGGGAATGTTCCAATATCACATTCCATCTGCTTTGCATAGGGAATACTCGCTTTCAAACACAGAAGTCTTCTTGGATCATTTGAGAATACCTTCCCAAATGCTTATCCACTCCGTTTTTTACCTTGGAGGTAATCTTCATCTCCAATCTTTTAGTTAGCTTTTTGAATGATCAATCTCTAAAGATTAATGACTTCAAAAGAATAATTTTTTTGGATAGAATTATGCAAGCGGATCTCTTTCTTTTAAAATCTTTGAAAATTATAACAAAAGAGTTCTCTTTAAACTTCTATATAACCTAGAAATTGTGTCATGAGGATTTTAGAAAACCCCATAATTTTCAGCTTCAAGTTCTCATATCAAAATTCCTGAAGTCTTCTTGCGTTTCATCTAGTCCTTGGATTTGAAGAACAATTTTTACTAATCCATCCTTTGGTTACATTCAAATATATAAAAACTTTGGGTCAAATAGCTTTGACTTACAATGAAATTGAAAAAAATTTGAAAGAGCAAGATAGATTGTTGATTTTTAGAAGAACTTGTTGCATTAGTGCTTCCTTTTCCTCTTAACGATTTATGCACATAGTTTTTGCGGATTGTGAAACAAAATTTAGACCATACCTCTAAGGATGCTTGCATTCTTAAAGATATATAAAAGGGCTTTGATAACTTCATTCTAAGATGGTATTTGTGGAATTTTCACACATTGGAAATCAGTAGTAATGAAGAAAGTTTCTATGAAGATTGATTTAGCTTTAGAGAGAAATTCTCCTTCTGAGATAGGTTATCGGGAAGTGATTTGACTTCACATAATTTTTTTAATAGAAACTTTAATTTCTATGTGGATAAATGTCCTAATAATTTTGTTTTTACTTTCAAAAAAGTTTTATGTAGACTACCTTATGAAAGAAATTCACTCCTTTACATATCGTATTTGTAGCGTCTCTTTTGGAGAACTTATCTTAAATCATCAAGGTAATTGTATCCAAGTTTACCATTCTATGTATAAAGTTTGGAAATTCCATTAGAACCCCATGAAATTGAGATTTATAGTTGAGTCTTGTAGTGCATCTCTCATGGATGTTTCCAAATGGCTAAGCAATTGTTTTAAAGCCATTTTTTCTACTATTCATGATATTTAGAAGAGTTACTCAAAGAAGCTGGTGTGCCAAACTTCCTCTAGTTGGATCTTAGATAATTCTCTAGGTGTTATCCTTGTATTAAGTTTTCTCAACTCTTCAACATCTCTAGAAGAAAAATTTGTTCGCCCTGGGGCTTCAAACTTTTGATTTCACCACTTTGTAGACACAATTAGACTTGAATGATTTGAAACATAGGATTTCTTCTTCAGTTAGGAAAGTTCTCTTTTAAATTCACCAAAGATAGATGTAAGGCTCTTTTGGTAGGAAAGTCTACGTTGCATTTTAATCATTTATGGTTGAAATTCAAGTCGGTAGATATAGATTGTAGAAAGAATTATTACACCACAATAGTAGGTGAAAGTGATATTCTTGTTCGGTTAGATTTTCTTCTAGAAAACTTTTATATTTCAATTGGTGATGCTTTATTCAAACAATATAATGGAATTCCTATGGGTAGGATTTGTGCTTTTTTTTGGCTAATTTTTATCTTTTTACTTATGAATTTGAATTAATGGAAAGGTTTCTTCTAGCTAATACTTGCCCAAAAGTGATAAAAACTCAACTCCTTGACTTTGTTAGATGTCTTTATTTAGAAAGATTCTTTATCAAAGAATGCACTTCCTCTAGGGCACAAATGATCTGAGTAGGGATGCCATAGCTATTTGTCCAAGCTATGCAAAGTTTCCAAGGGGAGCTTTATGAATGGATTCTTATCATTAACTAGGGCTTTGCATCGTGCATGAGCTGACGAGTTATTACCAGGACAAGGATTAGCATTACTAGTACCCATGCTGCCATTAGACATGGGTGGTACAATAATAGTTGGAATCTTGCCAAGCATATACATAGATTGAGCAAAAGGGTTGTTGCTCTTGGTAGTGTTTGCAACCGAGGGGAGAGATGCACATTGAATATTGGCTTGTTTGTTTCGAGGCTTTCTGAAATCTTCCTCCTCATGCACCATTACCGTTAGAGATCAACTTCACAACATCGGGCTTTAAATTGGGATAGTTCTTCGAACAATGGCCTAAGTGGCTGAAGTTTCCTTCTTAAATTTCCCCTACAATTTTTTTGGAATAATATGAGGACACATGTCCACCCCAAAAAAAAAGAAACATACAAATATACATACACAAACATGCACCTTATGCATCTTACCTCTCACTTCCATTCGGTTCATATAACCGAATGGAAGTGAGAGGTTTAGAATACATGCTTAGAAATTGACATGCACACATTTTGATGAAGAGCCTCAATTTCAGTTGTCTTGAACCTTTGGCACTTCAATCTATGGAGATGGTTCCCATCTTAATACTTAAAAAAAAGGGTAGGTCCATTTCTTAAGGAAGGTGTTGGGTTTCATATTATGAGACTTAACATCAATTGGAGACACAACTAACAAAAGACTAATACACGAGCATGACAAAGACACAAATAGAAGTGAATAAAGTATGAAATCAATAGAGATAATGACAAAACTAGAGACAAGACTATATGAATGAATGAAAAGATTATATTTATGAATATACAAATAAGCTGTACAACAAATAGAAGTGAATAAACCATGAAATCATCAGAGATAATGACAAAACTAGAGACAAGATTTATGAATGAATGATAAGATTTTATATATGAATATACGAATAAGTTGTACAACAAATAAGAGTGAATAAACCATGAAATCAATAGAGATAATGAGAAAACTAGAGACCGGATTATATGAATGAATAATAAGATCATTATCGTAATTGACCTGATTGATGATTTAATATTAACCAAATAATTAATATAGTTTGCATACCAAGCAAAAAATTGAGGAAACAAAGTTTGACATGACGAGAAAAAAAGGGAAATATTTTTGAGAAAGGTACATGACAGTTTTTTGATTATGATTGAGTAAATTCACATGATCTGTTGAGAATAAGTTGTTGAAATAGAAATGATTTGCCCTTTGTTCCTTCTCTAATACCATGTAGGCTTTTGTATTCTATTATTGAACATGAGTAGCAGACATAGTTAACAAAAGACTAATACACGAGCATGAGAAAGACACAAATAAAAGTGAATAGATCATGAAATCAACATAGATAATGACAAAACTGGAGACAAGATTATACGAATGAATGATAAAATTATATGTATGAATGTACATATAAGTTCTACAACATCACTAAGTTGCAAACGAGAACAAAATAACATCTGATCTGAAGCTGAATTCATAAGTTCCGTAGATATAGATAGTAGAAAGAAACATTACACTAAAATAGTCAATGAAACTGACATTCTTCTTGGGTTAGATTTTCTTTCAGAAAACTTGTGTATTTCAGTTGGTGATACTTTATTCAAACAATGCATTGGAATTCCTATGGATACAAATTGTGTTGTCTTTCTTGCTAATTTTTATCTTTTTACTTATGAATTTGAATCTATGGAAAGGCTCGTTTTAGCTAATACTTGTCCTATCATTATAGACAAACTCTCTGATATTAGACGCTTTGTAGATGACCTGTTTGTTCCTGATTTTAGTTGCTTTCAAGATTTTATGTATTCAAACAATGATGCTTTTTGTGGTGGTATTTGTCCCAAAATTTTTTGTGAGCTGAATTGTACTTCACATGGTGATTCTTGTGCTTTCCTGGATCTAAAAATATTTCAATTTCCGTTGGGTTGGAAGTAGACATTTATGATAAAAGATTAGAAGCGGAATTTTCTAGCATTAACATGATACAAATGCCTCATATTGATTCAAATATTTCTCATTTAGCAAAGTATGACGTTGTTTGCTCTCAATTATTTAGATTTCCTCGTCTATGTTCAAGTTTTTCTTCATTTGTAGTTCAATGTTGTCAACTAATCTCTTTGCTTGAAAGGTATTCATTCAAGAAAGTTTCAAAGAAGTTAAGGACTTTCTTACTTCACAAGTTCATTTATGGTTCTTCTTCTTTTCATGTGTTCAAATTTATCATTAGTAAAGTCAATAGAAAAGGGGAACTTTATATTGGTTAAGGATAAGGAATTTTGTGGGGGTTCTTTTATTTTAGTCTCTTGGTCTTTTATTTTTATATTATGATCATTTCTCTTATTATTATTTTAGCTATTTCTTTATTTTATTTTTTTAAAAATTTATTTAAAATTTTTAATATTATATATATATATATATATATTATTTATTTATTTCTTAATTTTAATTTTTTATAATTTTATTTTAATTTCCTTCTTCTTATTATTTGTTTGTTCTTTGTGCAAGACTTTATCATGGCTAAGTTTGCCCTTCACTTCCGAAAGTGATAGAAACTCAGTTCGTTGACTTTGTGAGAGATCTTTATTAAAGTTTGCACCTACTTTAAGGCACTGATGACGTGAGTAAGGATGTCATAGCTATTTGTCCAAGTTATGCATGATCAAGTTAAATTCTGATACTTCTTGTTTTGGACAAACATAGAAGTCGACGTTGCACTTTTTGCTTTGTTTTTGTTTTTGCTTTTGTTCAATTTGCATATATATATATATATATATATATATATATATATATATATATATATATATTAATGTAATTATTATTATTATTTTTAAATTATTTAATTTATTTATATTTTTAACTTATATGTGTGTGTGTGTGTATATATATATATATATATATATATATATATATATATATATATATATATATATATATATATATATATATATATATATATATATATATATATATATATATATATATATATATATATATATATTTATATATAATTTAAATATTGATTATTAATTTTTAGTGTTGCTCATTTTGTATTGTATTTTTTTTTCTTGTTTGTATTTTTCATGTCTTATATTGATCTTATTTTTTGTGTAGTCTCTTGCTTTTGTTTGTTGTTTTTCACTGTATGTGTTTGTGTTCTCTATCTTGGGTTCATAAGTTTGGATAACTCTGAACTTACGAAGGTATGCATAGCACCTGCCAAATAATGAGCTGAAAAAGGCTGTACCGACATCAAGAGGAAAACTGAAAACTGATTAATGCTCTATATAGACTTGTGACTGCTAAAATTAACAAGCCTTTTGCTTTTTGCAAAAAGTTGAAGTACAATTAAAGTTTTTTTCTTTATATCTCCACCAACCTTTTATTCAGCTTTTCATTACTTGTGCCACATGAAAAAACTTATGCGGATATCTGGCCTTCTTCATATTTGGCTGGCCATAGGACTTTTAAATTAACAAGCCTTTTGCTTTTTGCAAAAAGTTGAAGTACAATTAAAGTTTTTTTCTTTATATCTCCACCAACCTTTTATTCAGCTTTTCATTACTTGTGCCACATGAAAAAACTTATGCGGATAGCTGGCCTTCTTCATATTTGGCTGGCCATAGGACTTTTAAAATCCTAGTGAAGGTTACCCCCCATGTAGGAAACTCATAAAAACTCCAAATTGTTCCAACTTAAAGTTACATAAAACTAATGAGAAACTCTAATCAAAGGTAGGTCCATTTTTCAAAGGAACTTGGAAAGGGGGGAGGAGACCAACAACCAAGGAGCTGCACTACCACAAGTGAAAAAGTGACAGATTTGGCTATTTCTTAGGCCTCTGTTCCCTTGGTTATTACTTAGCATCTCCTGTTTTCTCATTTTTAGGAGCATTTGTATTGTTGGTGCGATTTCTGTCCCGGTTCCACCTTGAGATTCCCAAGTCAGTGGCATTCAAGGATTGCATACTCACAAGTTTTGTTCGCATTCATTATTTGTAGGAAATGACACTTGTGCATCCTGTCTTGGACCTGTCTGTGGCCAGTATTTAGCCTTTATATCAGCTTCATCAGATGCGTAACTGCCTGATATACTCAACCAGGGATATTTGGCAAAATGTATACACATTCATTGCATTTTTTTTTAGTAGCAGACATCACCATCATTATTTTTGTATTTATTCATTTTGCAATGTGTGCAATACAAGTGAAGTTTCTCCTGAAAATATGAAGGATGTCTTTGAGAGGGATTGAGGAGGACAATATTGTACTGATCCTATCTCGCATCTCTATATCTGCGCATGTGTTACTTCACACCAAGGCATGTGAAATAAGCAGCAGCAAACCCTAGGTCCTCTTTGTCTGCTTGACTATGCCCAACTGCAAATTCACCTTTCAGAGAATTGACTAATGAAAGAGGACGATTGGCAAAGAGAAAGAGAAAAAAGGCTTGTATGAGGACACATGATGAGATGTATAGCAAGAAAGTAAGCAAGAAAAGAGAGAACAAAAAAGCTGCCATTGTACACCGTATTAAAGAAGCATTGAGAGGTGTTGCTTGCTGTACGATTCTTCTGTTTTAATGTTCTTTTTCAAAGGCAGTGTAGATTAAATAGTAGGTGCAGTCAACATTAATTCTTCTCTTGATGGGATAATGGATTGGCTCTTCATGTGCATGCTCGCTTGCAGTAAAATAAAAACCCGAACAAGATTTCATTGACGTGATATCTGGAATCCTATAATGGGAGGATGTCCATCTTACTGAAGCATTCATTTCTGTGAGGGATTTTCTAACATGGTAGAAACACAAAGGTAATAAGATAAGAAATGCTAAGCAATATCTATTAGATCATTTTATTTTTAAATAGAAGCTTGTTTGTTTCTCACTCATGTGCCTCTATTACTTTGTTTTTGTTTTTGTTTTATTCGTTTATTTTTTCTTCGTTTTCCTCTTAAACTGTATTATTTAGTTATGTGAGTACCTTGGTTTGCTTATTCAAATTCCTTTTCTTTTTGCAGTTGGGCTGATGCATTTGAAGATTTTTCTTTGCAAAATGTAGGTTTCCATTTCCAGAATGTATAACAAGGGAAGATTTCTTGTTTCTATACAAAGATAGACCTTGGCACTTGGGAATTGTTTGTCATGCTTCATTTTAGATGCTGTAGTCCTGATATGCATTCACATATAAACTGATGATTCCTTCCATTAGCACAGTTTGTATTGAGATGCAAACAGGCTTTCCTGGGTGTTGCTAATAAAGTAATGAAAGTATTTTTGGATTTCTTCTTATGAGTTGCATGCTTTTTTGGTCATTAGAGTGATGAGAGCATCCTGAGCTTTCTCAACGTAGGCTCATGCTTATTTGTTTTTGATGCAGGTAAAAATGATTTTCCCTACAGCTCCTATACAACCCATAACTGCTTTGGGGGGATACAATTGTAGCGCCTGTAAGTATGAATATGTTACATTTCTGATGTATGTCAATTTTTCAGAGTTTTGCTATTATGCATACTTATTGCTGATTTGATTTTGGTCTGTTTCTTATAAAATCTGTTTTGTGTTTTGCATTTTCTATCTGCTGGATTTCCAAGAAGGGTTCGATGGACGACCAGTATCAGATGGATCAGATGATTTGGAAGGTTTGGATGCCTCAGCAGCACATGTTGCTGAGCTCTTGTCACAGGAATCTCCCAGTGGTGAGTTTCTGGATTATGTATGCAGGAGAGTATGCATGTACATATGTGTCTGGGTATGTGTACATGCATCTATGTATGTGTATAAGATGTCTGTATTTATGTATACATGTATGTATGTATGTACGCACATAAGTACGTATGTACGTATGTATGTATGTAAGTATCTATGTATGTATGTATGTATGTATGTATGTATGTACGTATGTATGTACGTATGTACGTATGTATGTATGTATGTAAGTATGTATGTATGTATGTATGCATACATGTATGATGTATGCTGGGGCCTTCGGTGCACTGCATTGGAATGGACTGAGAGTTTTGAGAGAGGAAATTTTCAATCATATTTGTGGAAATGAGGTAGGCCCAATATTAAATCACAGGATCTTTCCAACACTTAGAACCATGCACACATACACACCTTGAACCAAGTAAGATAGATGAATAACTATGCAAATAGACAAGAGACGAGAAATGAATGACTAGCAAATGTTCTACTCTAAATAAAAATAACCTGATGAAAGAATAAATATACAATGTGTGTAATATGCAAAATTTGAATAATAGGCTGAATATATGATGGATCTAAGTAAAGAATTTGGATAGAAGTGTGCCTAAGAGTCAATGAAAATGAAAGATAAGTAGACTGTTTGTAGAGAAAACAGTCTATGTGCTGAGATATAGTGTAAAAAATTGCAACCTTAACAGAAATTAGATTCTTCTCTGATGTAAGTAGCCACAATAGCTTCTCCACTTGAGGTAGTGGTTTGAAACACCTGGTATAGCAACAAAAGTAGAAGATATGACCAAAAATAACAGCAATCTATTAAATATGCACACACAAGGATTGTGTGTGAAGAAGAAGTGGGCAATCAAAATCAGCTGCAACTCCTCCAACTAGCAGCATTAGCACTTGAGCATGATATTATTATCAATTTGTGTGCCTTCTGGGGAATTTTTTTTTTTTTTTTTTCCCATTATACTAATACAGAGCTGCGACATAATGTACAGAGGGCAGGCAGGCCCCCAACAAAAGATTACAGTATACCCTTAAACAGGGTAAGGATCATTGTTAACCTCACATCAGAAGTACTTTTTTTCTCCACACAGGTAATCATAGGTTCTGAAGTTGGCTGGAGCAGCATCTCTCAGAGAGTTGATACAGAGTTTAGCCATGTTTTTCATTTCTTTAATGCAAGAGTACAAAAAATCCTTTTTGCCAGTCTTGAATATCCTCTGGTTACGACTTTTCCAAATGTTCCACATTATTTGGGATCTCCAGAGCTGCCACAGGGTGAGATCCAATCCCAAGAGAATTTCATTAATACCCAGATGAGAAACTCCAAAGATGTTACAAGTGTTATTCAACTAGGACCAAAATCTTTTAGCATGCCAGCAATGAATAAAGACATGGGAAAGATCCTCCTCTCTATCACAAAATGAGCACTGCCCTGTACCAATGTTAATCTTCTTTGTTTGCTAGCAGTCGAAATGCCATTATGAATAATCAGCCAATGTAGTGCTGAGTGTTTTATTGATGTGGGAAAAGCCCAAATGCATTTGATCTGTACTGCCACTGAGCTGAAGACCATTGAACACTCCGCCTATTATTGAGCTTGTTCACAAGCTTGGTATTAGGAGAACCAAGCTTTTTAAAATGAAGATACATTTCTGTAGCCACTCTGTGCCTATCACAGTGCCTTTTCTGAGAGTATTTTTCGAGCCACTCCTGGAGCATTATTTTCTTTCTCAAACAGGAAGTTCCTGCAAGCAACAGAAAGGTTCATTAAATAATCATCATGAATCAGCTCCCCATTATTTAGCAGACTGCTCCAGTTGTCAAAACCAAATTATCTGCACTTGTTCTCTTTATTACTTAATTTCCCCTTAGCCCAGTAGTTAATCCAACCTGTCCACATTGACTCCTGCAGGGAAAAACCAGGGTTATTAGCTACCAGAGAATCCATAGAATAGCATTGTTTCACCTTCATCCAAGCTTTCCACATGTTGAACACCAGTCTACTTCCTGTAGGCACAAATTCATGAGGAGAAATCATGATATCCCAGAGACAGTTATTGTTCCAAGACCTGTAATCTTTTAGAAAAAACATATGACAATTTCTCTTAATCAAACAAGCCCAAAAGTCAACAAAATTGGAAGCTCTTATAATCCATTTCGCACACATATTCATAGCCATTCTAGTAGGACATATAATAAGCAACTCATCATGCTCTTTTTTCAAGCAACAAGCTTTCCAGGCAACTTTAGGGGTTTTTATACCGTTGAAACTACCTCCCCTCAGGAACCTTCTGGCTAAGGAGATAACTTGCATCCATAGTTGTTACTGATGGGATTCTTGACTTTTGATGTTTAGCTTATGTCTGACGAGTACGGAAAAACGTTCCTGATGTTTACCGACGTTGCCTGTTTTTTGTAAATAAAGATTGAAGATTACATATTTTGTTATTTGCATGTTAATTTAGTTGATTATCTTGACTATGTGGATAGTACTATAATAGTGCATTGTTTATTATCTAATATCAATTATGTATTGAGTATGATCTGATTATGATTAATGTATGAGTAGAAATTCAATAATATGGCTATGAAGAATGTTTGAGCACAAAGGAAATAAATGAACTGACTACTTGGTTCACATTAAAATTTGATTGTATGAATTCACCAAGATTTCCTATGTGGGTGATCTTGTAATAAAAAGTATATCTCCAAAATCTTGTCTAGTCTAGTCAGGGAGGACAATCGAGTGCTCCTCTGACATTTAGGCAAGATTAGCTTCTATCTAAGACCAGGCATCATGGAGAACACTTATGAACAGATTGTGGCATCACTTTAGAGTCTCCAACAATAAGTCGAGCGACGAGGACCTAACTCATCGACAAACACAAGTCGAGATGGGACATCCCATGCATATAGGTGCACTCATCCAAGAATTACAAGAATGAATCGGGAATCTTCAAGCAAATCAAGAAAGTATTCAAGTGAACCAACATCCTAGTTTATCCTTTATGAAGGAACCGAAGATTTGCATGCCAAAAAAATTCGATGGTGATTGCACGAAGTTCCGTGGGTTCGTGCAACAAGTCAAACTGTACATCCGTATGTAGCGTTATGGATACCATGATGATGCATCTAAGGTCAGTTTTATTGGAACTCTGCTATGTGGCCAAGCGTTATCATGGTTCGCCCCAATCTTGGACAAGGACATGGAAGTACTTTGTGATTATGAGGGGTTTCTTCGAGAGCTCACCGGCATGTTTGGAGATGCAGACACGAGTGGAGTGGCAAAAATAAAACTCCGAAAGCTATGTCAAGGTAACAAGATTGCCTCTACCTATGCATCAAAATTTAGGCAATTGATATGTGATCTCACTTGGCATGAGGGTTATTTCATAAGCCAATTTAGATGGTGTTTAAGAGATGATGTGAAGGATCTTATGCTCACGATGCCCGAGGTTAAGACATTGAATCGATGCATCACCAAGCCATTTAATGTGATAACTTCCTTTTTGAAACGAAACATAGAGAAGAACCTATGCCCGAACCTATGCAGATAGATGTAACTAGGTTCTAGCCTCTAACCCAACAAGAGAAACAGAGAAGAAGAGATAATAAGTTATGCCTCTATTGTGGAAACCTTGGCCATATTGAAGTTAATTGTCTCAATAAGAGAACAAGCTCCAGAGTCGCGATCACCCTTGTAGAGTAGGGAAACGAGGAAGTCAAGTTGTAAAAGAGACCGTAAAGTCAAACCATGATATAAGAAAGAGTCTCCTAATTCAAGCAACACCCATAGAAACATGTCTTACCCCTATCAAGTTCTTGTCTAAGAAGACCCTTTCCTTTACAACCCTAGTCGATTCAAGAGCCGCCTCATGTTTCATCGATGAAGGATTGGTTAAGAAACACAGGATTTGAGTACCTTAGAAGAACAAACCAATAGTACTTGAATTAGTGGATGGACGACCTCTAGCATTCGGGATTATTACCAAGGAAACCACACCATTAAGAGTACACCTTGGTGATCATGATTCCCACATATGTTTTAATCTAATATCAAGTCCAATAAATCCTGTTATCATAGGAATGCCGTGGCTAAAGAAACATAATCCAGATATTGATTGGGAAAAGAATAAAATCACTCATCGAGATATCCAGAAGAACTCGACATATGTAAGAGCCAAAGCCTTCATACATGCAATAAGCAAGGAACCGACATATATGATCTATGCCATACAAGCTCAAGAATCGAAGAAAGATGATCCAGTGAAGCTATCCAATTAATATCAAGCCTTTGAAGATATTTTTGAAAAGAAGAATGTAGATATCCTCCTAGAGCATAAACCTTATGATTGTGCCATAGAACTTCAAGAGGGAACACAACCACCCTTTGAACCAATCTACAGACTATCCCCAAAGGAGCTTAGAGAATTACACAAGAATATTGATTGGAATCTAGCCAAGGGGTTTATCAGATACTCAAAGTCTTCAAAAAGATCCCCTATTCTATTTGTAAAGAAGAAGGAT